>APFE030554672.1:0-81764 GCA_000404065.3 Pinus taeda | reverse complement strand
TGTTATGAAACCAGCTCAAGAAAAAGATAGAAAAGATAGATCCACACCTTAGAATTCAGCCTCTTTGAGGGGGCAACCTCCTTTACATTACATAAATGAACAATTCTTGGATGATACAAATGACAAAACCTCCTTTCTATATATAGGAGTCTAAGGAGTCACAATATAATCCAGCCGACCTAACAATAATAATATAAAGCCACAAAAATAACAATAGAGGGATTCTATGGGGCACAGTAATAACAATATGGGGGCAATAGGGGCCACAACAATATAAATAAGGGGTATAACTACAATAGTAATGGGGTAATCACTAGTATTATAGGGACCCAACAGAAACATTAAATTAAATGTAATGTGTGAAGCATTAGACAATCTGAACAAGTTAAATAATGGCTAATAATTTCATGTTTTCCAGTGAGGGAAAATAGTGAAGACAAGAATAAAATTAAAAAAATAAAATTTAAAGAACTGGTTTTTATGGCTTTTGAATTTACAATGTAGATAACCCTAAATATCATGTATTCATGGAATCAAACTTGCAACCAATAAACATAAAATATGATTTTAAAACTCCATATATCAAGTATTCCAAAGTATTTAAAATCATTTAATGTGTTCAAGAATAATGCATAATCAAGTTAAGCCACCATCTTGGAACAATGAACCAGTGCATCAAATTGAAACTAAAATAGAAAACATAGGAAGAAAATAAAGAAATAAATTATAAGATTATTAATAGAACCTCCATGTCACAATGAATGAGACCATTTGCAGCATATACAAGACAATTTTAATAGTCAAAGTCTTCTTCTTCAAAGCTACCATCCTCCAACCTGCCAAAAAACTCTCGCCCAAAAAGCTCTCGAAAATAAACCCAAAAAGCCCCAGAACAATCTTTTACATCTTCTTTTAAATGTCTAGAAGTTCATTTCATTTTTAGTTCTCGCAGCTTCCAAGTAAAATTACATTAATAACAATTATTTTGAATAAATGTAGTACATATTTCATAATTTAAATGAACTCCTGCTCAGTTCCTCCATTTTAAAAATCCTTTAAACAATATTTCTTGCGTTAAAAGAAAATATATAAATTAATTCTCAAATATAAAACATTATAATGAATGAAATTATAATATAACCAACCCTTTTATAATGTTCTATTTTTTTATCTCAAGTACATTATTAATGAAATTCAATTTTTACCTTAGATAAGATCCACTAAAATTTTCCCACTATATAAAACATTATGTCATAAATCATGTATTTAATGTGAATGTATTTTCCAGAAACACAAGATAGAATTCAACATAAAAATAAATTTATTGTGATTTTCCCTTTTAAATGCTTGCATTTCTACACAATTTTCCATGAAATCTCAATGCTCCTCCCATGCTAAATTGATGCCTGCATAATTTAATTCACCCAACCATTAGTTCCATTTTAATTTAAAATAAAATGTGAAGATATAGCTTTAAGTTTTAAAAGTTTAATTTTAATTTTAAATGCTCATTATGTTTTTAATATAAGCTTAAAAAGTTATTAAAAATATAATTAAAATAGTATAACATTAAATAAGTCAATGGGGTCTTGGATAGACAATGATTAGATGCTCTGTTAAGGCACTCCTTAATGTGAAGTCACCAGTTCAATTCCTTGCTTTAGTTGGAGTGATACATTGGACATGATGAAAATGCAGTCTTGCCAAACTTACAAAAAAAAATATAACTTTAAATAAAATTTGAAATATATGTATATAATAAATATTTCAATTTTTAATATAATATATATATATATATATATATTATATATATATATGGTGGCGTGGGTGTAGGTGTTATGGACAATCGTTCAAATTCGGAAACGATTTCTGCAAGTTCAGGCGGAATTTTTTCTTGGATTTCCTGTAGAGTATGAGTCATCTACCTCCAAAGTTATCTATTTTGCTAAATTAGTAGAACTTCTTAATTTTAGCCGCAATGACAAGTGCTTTACAAGTCCTCTAAGCATCGCACATCGTAAATTGCAATTTCTCTAGGCTAGGGTTCATTCACTCATGAATGATGCGATGTAATATTAATCCAACGGTAAGTAGTCAGCACTGATATTTCACGAGGATTTGTGTGACGTTTACCTACCCTCACGAAGCCGATAAGGTTTATAAACCCTTGGTATGTAAAAGTTCGGCTCCGATTTTGAGATTAACGTCTGATCATCTTAAGACTCGATATCCATTGGATAACAGAGGCCATTTAATCCTACGGCTCGTGGGACTTCTATTAGCACATGAGTTAAAAACAGGCCCAACCCCTGCCGTTGACTGTGACATAAGATTTTGAAAATGAAATAAACGGCTAGGAATGAGTGCGGAACTTCAACCCTGGTCAAGAAAACTGTACACTTCCACCCCCACAGTTGCTAATACATGGCGAAAAAGAAATTAAATGCAATCACACTAGATCACACAAACTCTAAATTCCCAGGCCAAACTGGAAATTCAATGATACATAGAGGTACTACAGAGGGATGCAACACCTCCAGGATTGACCAATTATACACAAAAATACACAGAGATATAATTTCTAAAACTTAATCTTATATGGCAAAAACAAGCCAGATCAGTCAAAAATCCCTTTACCATCATTCAGAACTTACATAAATACCATTTCATCTAACAATTAGATCCTTAAACACTGGATTGAATCTACCTAATATTAAACAATATCTAATCTGGTTGATATTCTCCTCGAGAATCTCAACTGAATCCAAACTACATGAATTAGTTACAAAATCACTCAATCCCTAAATCCTAGCTCAAATCCTATCTAGAAAACTTGTAAATTGACAGCTAAAGGTTCCCATTCCTTTGCTTGTAAACTTTTTTCGTATTTTTGGAATAAATTCGAAGACCTTTGTCTTCAAGCCTCATGCTCCTACATCGGACTCCTGAGGAAAAAATTCTTCATGGGCTCTTGTCAATGAGTTCTTCTACAAAACTGCCCAACTTTTGTAGCATGGAATCTATCATCCAAGTAGCTTAAAAAATTGGTTGATCCTTCCATTTGACCAAATATTGAAATAATCCTATCCTCTTGTCTTCTTCAATAATTTCTTGTCCAAAATCCTCTGTGGCTTTAGTTCTTTTGCTATTGGCAACTTTTTTACCCAATCAATCTCTTTTTCTTCTTGATCCTCTGCTGTGTCATCTGCGTTTCCACTTTCATACCTATAAAAATCAGCAACATGGAAAACTTGAGATATTCCAATATCAGGGGGTAATTCAATTTCATATGCATTTGCATAAAAATTTCTCAAGACTCTGCATGGTCCAATTTTCTTAAAATTTAGTTTATTATACTCCCTTTTTGGAAGTCTTTCTTTCCTAAGGTGTGCTAAAACCAAATCTCCAACCTCAAAATTAACTTCTCTTTTCTTCAAATCTGCTCTACCCTTGTATTTTATGTTGCTGTCCTGTAGTTGTTGTTTTACATGTTCATGTATTGCTTGAACTTTTGTATCAAAATATTCCCCCTTAGCACTTCTCCTTGTAGCTTTTCCCAAGTCTCTCAATTCAGACACTACTCTTGGGTGCATTCCATAGATTATATAGAATGGACTCTGCCTTGTACTCCTATTAGGAGAATCATTATATGCATATTCTGCTTGTGCCAATACTTGATCCCACTATTTTGGATGTTCACCTGCAAGACTTCTCAGTAGATTACCTAAGCTTCTATTTACAACTTCAATCTGAGGATGATAAGCAGAACTGAAACTCAGTTTAGTTCCAAGCTTCTTCCACAATGTCCTCCAGAAATGTCCAAAAAATCTAGTGTCTTTGTCTAAAATAATTCTTTTAGGTAACCCATGTAATCTTATAATCTCCTTAAAAAATAGATTAGTAATGTGAGTAGCATCACTGGTTTTATAACATGGAATAAAATGTGTCATTTTTGAAAATCTCTCAACTACTACATAAATTGAATCATTTCCTCTTTGAGTTTTTGGTAAACCCAAAACAAAGTCCATACTTACCATATCCCAAGGCCTATCTGGAATAGGTAATGGAACATACAAACTTGTGTTTTGAATCCTTCCCTTTGCATCGGCCAAAAATAAAACCTGTTCAACTATTCATAAGTCTTGTCTGCACCAAAATTCCCTCCAAGTCTTCCACTATGTTTCTCCTTGATCAAATTCTCCCTCATAGAACAACTTGGTATGCATAGTTGATTTATTTTAAACAACAGTCCCTGTTGCAGGAAATAATCTAGCCACTTTCTTTTATCTAACAAAATAGGATTTCTACAATCTTCAAACTCCTCTTTAAAATCTAGATCTTTCTCATATAACTCTTTAAGAATATCAAAACCCAACACTTGAATTTGACTTTCTTGAACAAAAATGATTTTTCTACCTAAGGCATCCACTACTTTGTTTGATTGAATAGTTATATGTTTTAATACAAAATTAGAACTTTGCAGGTATTCTATCCATTTTGCATGCTTCTAGTTAAGCTTTGGTTGTTGCATAATGTACTGTAATGCATGGTTATTTGAATACAATATGAACTCCTTGGACATCAAGTAACGTCTCCACTTCTTCAAAGACTGCACCACTGCATAAAACTCTTTGCCATAAGAAGAATATTTCTTCTTTGTCTCATTCAGATTTTCACTAAAATAAGATAAAACCCTATCCTCTTGACTCAAAACAGCTCTAATGGCTTCTCCACTGGCATCACACTTCACTTGAAAAGGTTTATTAAAATCAGGCAAAATCAAAATAGGTTTTTCAGTAATCTTTCTCTTCAACAGTTGGAAGTTCTTTTCTACTTCAGCAGTCCATTTAAATGGTTGTCTATCCTTTATTGTGTCAATTATTGAAGCAGTAATATTACTAAAATTCCTTATGAATTTCCTATAAAAACTAGCAAGACTGTGAAAACTTCTTACCTCAAAGACACTTTTTGGTGAAGGACACTCCATGATAGCCTTGATCTTCTCTGAATCCATATTTAACCCCTCAATAGAAACAAAAAAGCCCAAATACACCAACTCCTCCTTCATGAATGAACATTTTTTTAAATTTAATAGTATTTTTTCTTGTTGTAGCCTCTGTAAGACATAATTTAGATGTCTCACATGTTCCTCCTTAGATATGTTGTAAACTAATATATCGTCCAGATATACTATTACAAATTTACCAATAAATTCCTTCAGAACTTCATTCATAAGTCTCATAAATGTACTAGGAGAATTCAACAATCCAAAATGATTTACCATCCATTCGTACAATCCTTCATTGGTTTTAAAAGTAGTTTTCCACTCATTTCCCTCTCTAATTTTGATTTGATGATAACCACTTTTAAAATATAACTTTGTAAAATATCTAGATCCACTCAAACATTCCATAAAATCTTCGATCCTAGGTAAAGGAAATCTGTACCTGATTGTTATCTTATTGATTGCTCTCGAATTAGTGCACATTCTCCAGCCTCCATATTTCTTTGGGTTCAACATTATTGGCACTGTACAAGGACTCAAACTCTCTCTAACCAGTCTCTTGTATAATAGTTCCTGAACTTGTTTCCTGATCTCTTCATTCTCTGTAGGAGTCATCCTGTAAGTTGCTTTATTAGGTAGATTTTCTCTCGGAATCAAATCTATGTGATGACTAATTTTTCTAATGGGTGGTAACTCATCAGGAAAATCATCTACAATGATATCACAATAACTATCCAACATCTCTTGAGTTTCAGTTGGTAAATCAGAAACTTTTGTGGAAGTAATTATTACCTTAGGTTTGCAATCCAACACAAAACTTATCTCATCTTGTTCCATTTTCTACAAGTACTCCTTTCCACTCAGTAAAAGGGTCTTCGAATCAAGTTTCTTTGATGCATCCTCTTCTTCTATTGGCAGCAATGTATGATTGACACCATCTTTGCTGAATTTGTATGTGTTCTTCTTTCCATCATGCATAGCTCCTCTGTCATACTACCATGGTCTACCCAATAATATATGACACACATCCATAGGCATCACATCGCACATAATTTTGTCTCTGTATTTTCCCAATTGCAACTCCACTTCACATTGCTCATTCACTACCAACTGATATCCCTTTTGAAGCCATGACACCTTGTAAGGTGTTGGATGTTTCTTTGTTTTTAATTTCAACTTCTCCACCACTTTTGTGGAGACCAAATTATTTGTAGTACCATTGTCTATTATCATCTGACAACACTTCCCTTGAACCTTACACATAGTTCTGAACAAGGTTTTCCTTTGTGTTGGTTCAATAATTTCCTGAGCTAGTTTTAACAAAATTTTGTTGATTACCAAAGGTTCCCCTTTCTATGGTACATTCTCTTCATCTATTACCTTTGTTGATTCCTTTTCAGTTTTTGCAACAATTGCATTCCTCTGATTCATTCCTATATTTTTTGGGCACTCATAAGCTCTATGTTCCAGCTTGTTACATCTATAACATCTAACTTCTCTTCCTCTACCTCTGCCTCCTCTTCCTTTGGAAAAACTCCCTTTTCCACTTGCATCACCTCCCATGGGTGCATGCTGACTTGAACTACTGCTAGCTCCATCTCTAGGTGCTGTAGATCTTCCTCTACCACCTTGACTTCCCCTTCCTAGGAAAGTACCTCTATTTCTGGCAGACTGCTTCCTCATGAGCTTTTCTTCAGCCTTCAGTACCATCTGATAAGCCTCTTCTACTGTTTTAGGAGACAATACACTTATCTCATATTGAATGTCCATTCTAAGACCATTCACATATCTGGAAACCTTCTCATATGTATCTTGGATTTGTCCTGCTCTTATACTCACTTTGTAGAATTCTTCTGTGTATTCCTTTACTATCATAGACCTCGGTCTAAGATTTTGCATCTGTCTAAATAATGGTTGCTGATAGTCACTTGGCAGAAACCTACTTTTTAGTTTTTCCACCATCCTGTTCCAATTCTTAATTGGTTGTTTTCCAAGTCTTCTTCTTTGTTCTTGCACTCCATCCCACCAAAGTGTTGCATGTCCTTTCAATTTTGTGACAACAAACTTCACCTTCTTTCCTTCATCTGTTTCTTCATAATCGAAGAATTTCTCCATGTCATTTATCCAATCTATCAATTCCTCAGGGCTTAAGCTTCCTGTGTAGATTGAGACTTCAAGTCTAGGCTTGGATGTGGATCTCAATACTGACCTAAATAATCTCATTTCAAGAGTTACATCTGCAGGTTCTTCTTTTGCAGCTTCAGCTTCAGTTCACTGACATCTCTAGCATATGCATCTCTTCCCATTTCCACTGCTTCCAATCTAGCTTGCATCTGTTGCATAGCTTACGACACTTCAACATTTGCAACTGGTCATCCTCTTCTTTGACCACCACCTCTTCCTCCAACTCTGAAAGCCATGTTGGATTTCTTTTTCTGATCTTTGAGATCCTGTTCAGTGTTAGTAGGCTACTCTGATACCACAAATGGTGGCCTGAGTGTAGGTGATGGATAATCGTTAAAATATGGAAATGATTTTTGCAAGTTCAGGCAGAATTTCTTCTTGGATTTCCTGCGGAGTTTGAGTCCTCTACCTCCAAAGTTATATATTTTGCTAAATTAGTATAACTGCTTAATTTTAGCCGCAATGACAAGTGCTTTACAAGTCCTCTAAGCATTGCAAATCGCAAATCACAATTTCTCTAGGTTAGGGTTCATTCACTCATGAATGATGCGATGCAATATTAATCCAACGGTCAGCAGCCAACAATGATCCAACGGTCAGCAGTCAACAATGATCCAATGGTCAACAGTGATATCGCACGAGGATCTGTGTGATGTTTACCCACCCTCATGGAGCCAATAAGGTTTATAAACCCTTGGTCTATAACAGTTCAGGCCCAGTTTTGAGATTAACGTCCGATCATCTTAAGACCTGATATCCATTGGATAACATAGGCCATTAAATCATATGGCTTGCGTGGCTTCTCTTAGCACACAGGTTAAAAACAGGCCCAACCCCGATAGTTGATTGTGGCATAAGACGTTGAAAATGAAATCAACGGCTAGGAATGAGTGCGGAGCTTCAACCCCGATCAAGAAATCCGTACACTTCCACCCCTACAGTTGCTAATACATGACGAAAAAGAAATTAAATGCGATCGCACTTGATCACACAAACTCTAAATTCTCTAGCCAAACTAGAAATTCAATAATACATAGAGGTACTTCGGAGGGATGCAACACCTCCCGGATTGACCAATTATACACAAAAATACATAGAGATAATTTCTGTAACTTAATCTTATATGGCCAAAACAAGCCGAATCGGTCAAAAATCCCTTTACAATCATTCATAACTTACATTTCATCTAACAATTAGATCCTTAAACAATGGATCAAATATGCCTAATCTTAAACAATATCTAATCTGGTTGGTATTCTCCTCGAGAATCTTAACTGAATCTAAACTACATGAATTAATTACAAAATCACTCAATCCCTAAATCCTAGCTCAAATCCTATCTAGAAAACTTGTAAATTGACAGCTAAAGGATCCCACTCCTTTGCTTGTAATTGTTTTTTGAATTTTTGGAATAAATTTGAAGCCTTTTGCCTTCAAGTCTCATGCTCCTGCATCATATATATATATATATATATATATATATATTATATATATAATATAATATATATATATAATTATTTTTAATAAATAAAAATAAAAAAATTTAATCTCAAATAATATAATATGAACTTTAATATATATATATATTATATATATATATATGTTAAAATTTCTATATATAAATTTTTTATAGTCAGCGTATGTTTTCATGACTATTGGAGGAGAGAGAATATTGAACATGTTAAGCCTAATGAAATCTCAATCTTTTAAATTTTATGACTGAATGGTTTCATATCATATTGGATTGGAATTGGTAGGTTGTTGAAGTTGCCTATCAAGCCTGCAAACAAATTTTGTTATAAATAAAGTTTTCAGACATATCAATGGAAAACAAAGTTAAAAAGGGCACCTTACTAGTAGTCCCATAACTCTGTTTGAATTTTTTCCTTATGTTTGGAGAATATGAAGAGGGGCGAGGGTAATTCTAATTGTTTTTTATTTAAATTTATTTTATTTGTTTTATATTATTTAATTTATTTGTTTTATATTATATTGATTTTAATTTACTTTGTTTTAATATTTATTTTTTAAATTTATTATATTACTTTTTTTAATTTAAAATAATTTTTGGCTTCTGTGATCTATATTACGAACGTTGAGAGAGATTATTTTGGTAAAAATCACATGAAGAAATTATAATTTGACACATTTCTAATCATTGTGTGGTTCATCTTCAAGACAAGAATTATAAATTAATTATTTTTAATTTTATTTTTAATTCATTTAATTTTAATTTTATAATTATTATATGAATAATTATGAATTCTACTTATACAACTTTTTATGAAAAAATTAACTTGAGATTATGATTTCAATTTTTTTTATTTAATGTAGGAATGATTTTTATAAGCTCTAATGCAGGGCAAAGATGAAGATTCAAGGAAGCAATTTTGATCATGGGAATATGAGAGGAGGCACAAGGAAAAACTTAAAGAAGGAGCCAAGATCTAATTGGGGTCAAACTGAAGACAACAACTAACATGATAGATTAACCTCTAATTGTCAAGGAAAAACAATTGAAGTTAGTTATGCCTAGGAGGACAAAAACAAAAAAGAACAAAGAAAAATAAATCCTTCATCTGTCATTCTTTAGAATACCATTGCAAGATGCAAGGAAAAGAAGAAGATAAATGACAGGCATATAAAGCACAGTGAATTATTATATGGCTGGAGAAAAATAACAGAGTGTGGACTCTGTTTTAAAGGGTTGTGGGAGATAAAGACAAATTTAGAAAAAGATTACCAATGGGAGAGAAAGCTTGGTAGAACCCTACGAATTAGCAAGACGCTAGTAAGTGTTTAGGAGGTGAAATTATGAATAAAATTATATAAAAATTTCTTGACAGTTAGAGGAAAGCTCAGGGGGAATTGACAAGAGAAGGGTGAATGCATGAAAATGGGTTACAATTTTGGGCCAAAAATGGCGATGCAATTTCAAAATTTTACTCTTTTATCAAATTGAAGAACTCAAAATACAAATAAGAATTATGAATTTTAATTCGGAGTAAAAATACAATTTGTGGAGAATTATGTTGTTGTCTTAATGCTATTTTTTGCATTTTTTTTAGTTTCGTATAATTTGTCAATTTTCCATTAAATGAAATGCTCGTCCTTGCAATTTTTCGCACATCTTAAGAGGTATGCATGTGTTCGTGTAGCATAACTTAGTCTAAAATGTGCTATATATATTAAGTTTTTCATATTAAAAAAATTATTTTTTTATGCAATTTATTTTTAAATTATTTTTTTGAAAAGTTGGCAAAAGTAATATCTCAATTGCATTTGTAGACACGTGTTCATGTAAGAAATTTTTTATTTTTAATTTTTATTTTTTATTTTTATTTTTTTTTATTTTTTATTTTTTAATTAATATATAAATAATTATATTATATTATATATATATATATATATATATATATATATAATATATATATATTATATATATATATAATTTATTTATATTTAATTAATTAATTAATTAATTTATTTTATTTTTATTTATATTTATTTGTTTATTTTATTTATTTTTTATTTTTAATTTTATTTACTTATTTTAATTATTTATTTATTTTATAATTTTAATTTATTTTTATTTTTAATTTTTTTATAATTAATAATTAATTATTATTATTATTAATTATTTTTTTTTTTTTTGTCAGTTGTTGAAATATTTGAAAAATCAAGTTAAAAACTTTTGAAGAGGACTCATAAATGAAGATAGTGATATTTTTTGAAATTTTTTCATTATGTATATTTTATGTTGTTGATTTTTTATTCAACCCATTTGAAATTGTTCAAAAAAAAATTCAAGCATTATGTTTAAAAGAAAATAGATGAGAAATATCATATAAATACGAAAGTGTCAAAATTATATGCCATTAGATAGATGATTCTTTCATGAATCTAACATGATCAACTCCACCACTTAAGCACATTCTACCCTAATCCACTAGGGTACAAAATGGTGTCACAGAGAAATCTACAAAAAGGGTGCTAAAACTGTGATTTTTAAGACCTTACTAGCTCGATTGAGCACTTAAAATGCTTGATTAGTGCTTTATTTATAAATTCAAATAGATCGATCGAGGGTTAAAGAAATCCTCGATTGAGCCATGAACATGGTTAACTAGTGGCTCGATTGAGCCATCTAAAAAGTAACCATGAACCAATTGCATACTAAATAACCAGGTTTTGAATAGGAAATAAGGGCTCTTTCAAGCCCTAATGCTCGATCTATCCCTAACACTCAATCGAGCCATAAATCTTGATCTAGCCCTAATGATCGATTGAATCATAAAGTTTGTGTTGTGGACATACAACCCCCAGGTTGAGGAGAAGGGTCAGTACCTAGGACATCTTAGTGTGTATTAAGGATTTATTTGTTCTTCTCAAGAATTAGATACAAACTTATGAAATCTGGTCCAATCACCCTATTCGTACAAAATTAATGTTTAGTTATGGTGGATGATACACAGAAAGTACAGTTTCATTAGTCGTTGCAGTATAGGTGAAAGAGGAAATATAAGGAGAGAAACCCAATGCAGAGGGTTGGGAAGACATATAACCATATCTATGATATTCCAGTAGGATCATGAACAAGATAAAGAAAATTAGGTTTAGAAACCATGGAGCACATTTTAAGGCCTTCACTCCCACACATTACAAGTACCATTTACCATAACATAACATAGGTAAATATGTTATACAAGATTGAATTCCAGCAACTACAATTACACAATTTATGAGAAGAAAGAACCACATATGAAATAATAAACAGAGAAGGAATCACATACTACACATCTGAGTGCTTGGGATCACCAAAAACTTCTTCATTAATCTCCAAGGACAACATACATATGAAAAGCTCCAAAACTTGAAAAATTTGCAGAAAAACTACAGTCTCTGGGATAGAAAGTTAAACTCACTTCAAATGAGATATTCATCCCTCTTATAGGAGAATAAAAAAAATAAAAATTATAAAAATATCTGGAATGCTACAACTATCTAAACTACATAGCTACTTGAGCATGTGACTAGCCTAGTTGTCTTAATTATTACATAATAAAATTAATTCCTTTCTTGAAAATGAAATATTAACAAAATTTTAAAAATGACACAAATGTTTCATGATTGCTCAAACAAAATATATCCATTGTTGACTTTATTGATCTTTTGAGGCAGGCCCAGGCTCCACTATTCAGATTCACGATGAGTTGATGAATTGGCCACACTCCTGCCATTATATTACCTCCACGATTTCATATCATTTTAACTATCATTTTCTCCTCTATCTGCTTAAATTGAACCTTTTTGGAGTTGTCTCTTCTTGTGGGAGCTTCCTTCCACCCGTCAGGATTAAAATCCTTGTAAAAATCACAATAGAGAGGTCTTAGCCTTGTGAAGTAAGTACACTAGAAACAATCACAAAACAATCGCAAAACAATATGCCATTTAGTATATCCTAAGAACGTAAAGTTTCTCTCATCACTATCTCTTGACGTTGCCTATCCCCTGGTCTTTTTTTAATTCAATTATATGTAACTACGGGATTCCAGGATTTTAAATACTTATCCACTACTGTTCCCTACCCTCCACAAAGCCGATGCTCTATTTAAATTCAATTTAAAATATGTTATTAGGTTCCAAGTTTCGGACCTCCTAGGTCAAATATATGTCATGAGATTCTGTTAATTATCGGTCCCGAATAATGAAAAACCTTCTATCTACTAACAAATCCCTGATGCCTGACTCATTTTTAAAGTAACTCATGGTTTCTGCCCTTCTTAGGTTCTGAGATTTATATTACGGGGTTTCGTCAATAAATGACCCCTGATTTGACATATGACGGATCCCTAGTGCCTAACACTTTTGGGAATTTTCATTTTATAAATGTTATGGGGTTCTGACCTGATACTGTAAAATTTGTCTCCCAGCTCTGTTTATTGTTGGTTCTGTTCCCCGACTGATGGGGCCCAGCCCACTTGGCGTAACCCTTTGCACTTTTAAGGTTACACTTGGATGTTTATGTGGCGATTGTATATCCCGCGTTCTGTTGTTGGTAGCTGTGCATTAACTAAGGTTGTAAATGCGGCAGTCCTTCTGCCTTGGAAACGATGTGAACCCTAACCTTATGTGATTTCTCGATTGTTCTTTGCCATTTTTGTTGTTGGTTCTGAGGGTTTCGAGCTCTGCGGATGGTAGAATGGTGAGGGTGCTGTATCCTGTTTCTGTTGGCTCTGGATTACGATTTCATGGCTGTTGGTTGTACTTGAGCTTGCTCTGGCTATGGGTTGAGGCTTTCTCTGCGCATTTGTTTGTTTGTCCGCCTGTTTGCAACAAAGTTGTTCGGCTCTGTGGCCTTCTTGCTCAACTTCTGCGTCCGATCTCTGGTGAGTGATTCTTCCGCTGTGTTACTCTGTCTTACTTAGGGAATCGAGCTCTGCATGCTGGTAGTGATTACTGTAATGAATGGTTGCTTATAAAATGTCTAATTTTCGAATTTAATTTGGCTCAACTCTGGTATTTGGTTTTTGTTACCCGTCCCTGCACATACTGTTGGTCTTCTGGTCCTTTGCTTCCGAATCTGGTTTGGTAGGGTTTCCTGGGTTTATGAATTTTCTGGTAACACTATGCTGTCCGTGGCTGAGCGTATAGGATCAATGGAAAAACTCGTTCAATCTCGGCTACAGGTAAATAGTCCTTCTTTGATTCAATGTCTGTGTTCTCCTTGTGCTGGGTCTAACCCCAAGCTGCTCCTCTGGTTTCCAGTTTCCGGTGGCATTCCCTGGTTTGATAGTATGGTTTATCCTCACGCGTTCTCCAGGTGAGGGTTTCTCCTCTTTCACTTCTTTAGATTTCTGTAATGTTGGTTTAATTTCTTTCGAGGGTTTCATCCCCTCAGGTTTTGTGAAGCTGTAAGCTCACTTTCGCTTGTCCTTTTGCAGGTCTACTCTGGTGGCCTGGATGGCGCACGTCCCTGTATTCAAATATGTTTGGTAGTGTGAAAATGGGTAGGCCTGTAACCTATATTGTCCTGCGGTCTAGCGGTCTCTGTTCTGAATACGGCTCGTTTGTTGGTTTACTGTTTGATTCTGGTGTGGTTTATGTCCGCCGTTGTCGTTCTGGGGTGAGTTCCTTGTGTTGGAACGTGGCTTCAACAAATCCTTATCTCGAACCTGTGTTCAAACCCTAACGAGGGTTTTACGTTTGAATGTTTGTTTGTGGTTTTCTGAGCAAGTTTTGACCTTGCCGCTACTGTAGCAGTCTTTGTAATGTATAAAGGACTTTGGCCCTTTCGGTTCTGATTGTGAAATACTATTTCTGGACAATATAAATACAAATCGTTTTTATTAAGGGAAAACAAATGTGTTATTTGGTACCTGTAGCTCTTCGCTTGAGACTTTGTTACATTGCTGGCCTTTAATTTGTTTGCTGGACTCTTTACTTGTATGCTGGTCTCGATTAACTGTGCGTAACCATTCTTCTTCAACTATATCTCCATGTGCTTGTTTGGTAATGATTTCAACTACAGTTCATATTCGTACAGCAGCCATGATACTATGTTTAGTTTACAGTAATGTAAAGTTATGTTAATTAAGTATGAGAGATCAATCAATAATTTAGGCAATAAGATAGATGGACAGTACTTTTCTAGTACTCTTGAATGCTTGATAAATCTGTTATTCAATTACTCAACTTGTTCTCTGCTTAACTTAAACTTCTTCTTTACATGTATGTTTGGCTTTTATAGCCTCTGTTTCGGTTAATGCTTGCAGTTTGTTATCCTTCTGTTACAAAGGCAGTTACATACTTCTGTTCCTATTCGTAACCATAATTGTTTGAAAATTTCAAGACTCATAGAAAAGTTAAGAGTTATTTTTCCTAATTATAGAAACTACCCTTAAATCGATAATGAAACTAACAGTAATCCTAACTGGAAAAGTAAACCATCTAACTGTTGCTGACTTGTAAAATAAAGTAAAAAGAAAAATTATCTTCAGCAGAATTTAACAATTCAGTTTCCCTCTTGTGAACCTGGTTGGAGTCTTTCTACCTCGTCACTGTGAGATGGATGCTCCTGCATCAAGCTCCCGGGGTGAGAAAAGATCATGACTCTGGTTCATGAGCTCCTCCACTGACGTCCCTGTTCGTTCAATCTACCTGGCATCAAGCCATGAGCTGTCCTCAATCGGACGGTTCTTCCACTTGACCAGGTACTGAAAATAATCTTTCCGCCGAGTACACCTAACTACCTGAGTTTCGAGGATGCCTTCGATCTCAGGAGGTTGGACATAAGGCATCTGTTTCTTCTAACTGTCTCTGTCTTCCTGGATGTTCCGCGTGGATTGTCCGGGTTCATCCTTCCTTCCTTCCAACAGTTCGCCTGTATACGGAAACAAATCTGCCACATTGAAGATAGGTGATATGCCTACTCCAGGTGGTAGTTGTATTTCGTAGGCATTCGCTGAAAACTTCCGCAAGATCTTGCAAGGCCCTATCTTTTTGTATTTTAGTTTGTTGTACGTACCTTTAGGAAACCGCTCCTTGCATAAGTGTACCAGAACATCTTCTCCTACCTCAAAATGAACTTCTCTTCTCTTCAAATCTGCATGTTCCTTATACTTCGAGCTGCTGTCCTGTAACTTTGCCTTTACCTGTTCATGTAAATCCCTCATTGCATTTGCAAAATCTTCTCCATCCGCACTTTGTCGTTCCTGTAAACCAAGATCCTGAAGCTCATGCACTCCACGAGGGTGCATGCCATAAAGAATCTGGAAAGGACTGAGGCCCGTGCTACGATTCGACGAATCATTGTAAGCAAACTCTGCTTGCGCCAGCACTTGGTCCCACATTCTAGAATTTTCTCCGACTAAGCTGCATAACAGATTTCCTAGACTTCTGTTCACAACTTCTGTTTGCCCATCGGTCTGCGGATGGTAAGCAGAACTGTAGCTTAATTGGGTGTTCATCTTTTTCCATAAGGTACGCCAAAAATGTCCCGTGAACTTTACGTCTCTGTCTGATAGGATGGTTGTTGGTAACCCATGTAGTCGAACAATCTCATTAAAAAACAAGTGGGCCACGTAAGTGGCATCACTAGTTTTCTGACAAGGTACAAAATGTGCCATTTTTGAGAAACGATCTACTACCACCATTACCGAATCATATCCTTTCTGCGTTTTTGGCAGTCCCAATACAAAATCTAAACTTACTGAATCCCAAGGTCTGCCTGGAATAGGCAATGGCGTGTACAGTCCTGTGTTCTGGCTATGTCCTTTCGCTAGTTGACACACCTTACACTTAGCCACAAAACGTTGTACATCCCGTCTCATTCTTGGCCAAAAATAAAAGTGACTAAGTTGCTCCAAAGTCTTGTCAATACCAAAGTGTCCAGCCAATCCCCCACTGTGTTTTTCACGAATGATATTCTCCCTCATAGAACAGCTGGGGATACACAATTGTCCTCCCTTGAAAAGCAATTTCTCCTGTATGTTATAGTCCAACCAAGGATTGTTTCCTCGTATTAAAGGATTTTGGCACGCCTCATAGGCTTCTCTGAAATCTGTGTCTGTCTTATAAAGATCCCGTAAATGTTCAAAGCCCAAAACCTGCACAGTGCTTTCTTGCAATAGTAAAGCTTTCCTACTCAATGCGTCGGCTACCTTATTCGCTTGACCACTGATATGCTTCAGTACAAAATTAAAACTCTGTAAGTACTCCACCCATTTGGCATGTTTATGATTAATTTTGTGTTGCTGCATTACATACTGTAATGCAGAATTATCTGAAAACAACATGAACTCGTTTCCCAACAAGTAATGCCTCCAGTGTCTTAGCGCCTGTACTATTGCGTAGAATTCCTTATCGTATGAGGAGTACTTCTGCCTACTCTCATTCAGTTTCTCACTGAAGAATGCCACTGGTCTGTCCTCCTAGCTGAGTACAACCCCGATTGTTGTTCCACTAGCATCACAACGTACCTGAAATAGTTTTTGAAAGTCTGGTAGCCTGAGAATCGGTCTTTCTGTTATTTTCCTCTTCAATAGCTGAAAGCTCTTTTCTGCTGTTTCTATCCATCGAAAAGGTTGACTGGCCTTTTTGATGGTATCCAACATAGGAGCACAGATTCTGCTGAAATATCTAATAAACTTCCTATAAAAACTCGCTAATCTGTGAAAGCTACGTACCTCAAACAAATTCTTCGGTGACGACCAATTTATGATTGCTGTCACTTTCTCCGGATCCATCTTTAATTCGTTCTCTGCTATCACAAATCCCAGATAAATTAGTTCTCTCTGTAAAAACGTACACTTCTTCAGATTGATCAACAATTTGTTCTGCTGTAGCTTCTCTAACACTTTACGCACATGCCGTAAGTGTTCTTCTCGTGTCTTACTGAAAATAAGTATGTCATCCAAATAAACAATTACAAATTTCCCAATATACTCCTTTAGCATCTCATTCATGAGTCTCATGAAGGTGCTGGGCGCATTGCTCAACCCGAACGGCATGACCAGCCATTCATATAGGCCCTCATTTGTTTTAAAAGCTGTCTTCCATTCATCTCCTTCACGTATCCCAATTTGGTGATATCCACTTTTTAAATCTATCTTAGAAAAGTAAGCTGCCCCACTCAAACAGTCCATCATATCATCCATGCGCGGTAACGGAAATCTGTACCGTATGGTGATTTTATTGATGGCCCTGGAATCAGTGCACATCCGCCATTCTCCTACCTTTTTGGGGGCGAGAACTGTTGGTACAACACACGGGCTCAAACTCTCCTTGATCAATCCTTTGTCCAATAGCTCCTGCACCTGTTTTATGATTTCTTCATTATCCTTGGGGCTCATTCTATAAGCTTCCTTATTCGATAAGCTGGCTCCTGGTATGAAATCAATGTGGTGACTAATGCTCTGCTTGGGAGGTAACTTATCCGGCAAGTCGTCTACTACTATATCTGTAAATTTTTCCAACATCTGCTGTATTTCTATAGGCAAATCTATGATTTTTGTGTGTAACAAAACTGTCCTTGTCTTTCTAACTACAGCATAATTCATCTCACTGTTTTCAACTTTCTTCAAAAATTGTTTTCCATTCATAAGCAACGCCTTTGGTTCGTTTACCTCAACTGCCTCTTTCTCCTCTCTGATAGGCACAAGGGTATGCTTAACCCCATCTTTTTCAAACTTATAACAATTCAATACCCCGTCAAGTCTCACTTTTCTGTCATATTGCCAAGGTCTGCCCAATAAGATGTGGCACACGTCCATTGGCATAATGTCGCAGATAATTTTTTCCTTGTAACGTCCTATCTGAAATTCCACTTCACTCTGCTCATCCACCAGCAACTGGTGTCCTTTCTGTAACCATGAAACTCGATATGGAGTGGGGTGTTTCAGACGCTTCAGTCCTAACTTCTCCACCATCTCGACTAACACCAAATTGTCAGTACTTCCGCTGTCAATTATCATTTTACAACACTTACCTTGCGATTTACAAACTGTTCTGAACAGAGCTTTCCGTTGTGTCTGTTCAACACTCTCATCAACTGGCTTCACCAACACCTTATGCAGCACTAAAGCTTCTCCTGTTTCTGAGGCATTTTCTGCCTCTTGAGGAGGTGCTGCTCCTTCCTCTAGCTGCGCCACATATGCGCCTCGCTGTCTAGTTGAATCTGTTTCTGGGCACTCAAAAGAGTGGTGCCCCCACTTGTGGCATCTGTAACACTGGTATCCAGTTCCCCTTCCACAGCCATTTCCTCTGCCGTGCTGAAACGATCTGCCACCCCTCGTTCCATCTCCTTTTTCTGCTGTTCCCGAAGTCCTCGAACTACTGGCTTCTTCGCTGTTGCTGGTAGTTCGGCCCCTGCCATAGGACTGGCCTCTTCCTCTGTTAGACCCTCGTCCTCTCCGGGCATTCTATCTTCGGTTAAGCTTTTCCTCTGCTTTAACTACACTCTGATATGCCTCCTCCATATTGTTGGGAGACAGAATACTTATTTCGTCTAAAATC
The DNA here is from genome assembly GCA_000404065.3 of Pinus taeda. Taxonomy (NCBI): domain Eukaryota; kingdom Viridiplantae; phylum Streptophyta; class Pinopsida; order Pinales; family Pinaceae; genus Pinus; species Pinus taeda. The sequence goes on along the minus strand of APFE030554672.1, from coordinate 62,560 downwards.
TCCATCCTCAGCCCATTCACATATCTGGCTGTCCTCTCTGCTGTATCCTCTGTATATCCTGCTCGCAAGTTTACTCGATAAAATTCCTCCGTATATTCTTTCACCGTCAGACCTCTCTATCTCAAGTTCTGAACTTGCCTATGTAACGCAATCTGATAATCTCTTGGCAAAAATCTACCCTTCAATTTAGCTACCATCCTTGCCCAAGTCTTTATCAGAGGCGTGTTCAACCTCTTTCTCTCATTCTGGACACTGTCCCACCACAGGGTTGCGTGTCCTTTCAGCTTTGTCGCTGCAAACTTGACCTACCGGTCTTCACTAATTTCTTCGCATTCAAATAATCTTGTCCATCTCACTAATCCAATCTAATACTACATCAATCGATAAACTGCCATCGTAGGTTGGTAATTCTGGTTTTGGTTTACTATTTGACAATAATACATACTTCAATAACCTCACTTCTGGTGAGTCACCTTCAGCCCCATCTGCTGGTGCTTCCACTTCTTCGTCACTCACATCGCCTAACTCTGGATCTCTCCTTCTGCCTGCCTCTACTGCTTCCAATCGAGCAGTAAGAATTCTGAGTTCTTCCCTTAATGCCTCATCTGCCATTCTACAGGCACCTCTGCCTCGTCCTCATCTGCCTATATCCATTTCTCCCAAATATTTTCCACTCAAACTGCTCTGATACCACTCTGATGGGGCCCAGCCCACTTGGCGTAACCCTTTTCACTTTTAAGGTTACACTTGGATGTTTACGTGGCGATTGTATTTCCCGCGTTCTGTTGTTGGTAGCTGTGCATTAACTGAGGTTGTAAATGCAGCAGTCCTTCTGCCTTGGAAACGATGTGAACCCTAACCTTATGCGATTTCTCGATTGTTCTTTGCCATTGTTGTTATTGGTTCTGAGGGTTTCGAGCTCTGCGGATGGTAGAATGGTGAGGGTGCTGTATCCTATTTCTGTTGGCTCTGGATTACGATTTCATGGCTGTTGGTTGTACTTGAGCTTGCTCTGGCTATGGGTTGAGGCTTTCTCTGTGCATTTGTTTGTTTGTCCGCCTGTTTGCAACAAAGTTGTTCGGCTCTGTGGCCTTCTTGCTCAACTTCTGCGTCCAATCTCTGGTGAGTGATTCTTCCGCTGTGTTACTCTGTCTTACTTTAGGGAATCGAGCTCTGCATGCTGGTAGTGATTACTGTAACGAATGGTTGCTTATAAAATGTCTGATTTTTGAATTTAATTTGGCTCAACTCTGGTATTTGGTTTTTGTTACCCGTCCCTGCAAATACTGTTGGTCTTTTGGTCCTTTGCTTTCGAATCTGGTTTGGTAGGGTTTCCTAGGTTTATGAATTTTCTGGTAACACTGTGCTGTCCATGGCTAAGCGTACAGGATCAATGGAAAAACTCGCTCAATCTTGGCTACAGGTAAATAGTCCTTCTTTGATTCAATGTCTGTGTTCTCCTTGTGCTGGGTCTAACCCCAAGCTGCTCCTTTGGTTTCCAGTTTTCGGTGGCGTTCCCTGGTTTGATAGTATGGTTTCTCCTCATGCTTTCTCTAGGTGAGGGTTTCTCCTCTTTCACTTCTTTAGATTTCTGTAATGTTGGTTTAATTTCTTTCGAGGGTTTCGTCCCCTCAGGTTTTGTGAAGCTGTAAGCTCACTTTCGCTTGTCCTTTTGCAGGTCTACTATGGTGGCCTGGATGGCGCACGTCCCTGTATTCAAATATGTTTGGTAGTGTGAAAATGGGTAGGCCTGTAACCTATATTGTCCTGCGGTCAAGCGGTCTCTATTCTGAATACGGATCATTTGTTGGTTTACTGTTTGATTCTGGTGTGGTTTATGTACGCCGTTATCATTCTGGGGTGAGTTCCTTGTGTTGGAACGGGGCTTCAACAAATCCTTATCTCGAACCTGTGTTCAAACCCTAACGAGGGTTTTACGTTTGAATGTTTGTTTGTGGTTTTCTGAGCAAGTTTTGACCTTGCCGTGACTGTAGCAGTCTTTGTAATGTATAAAGGACTTCGGCCCTTTCGGTTCTGATTGTGAAATACTATTTCTGGACAATATAAATACAAATCGTTTTTATGAAGGGAAAACAAATGTATTATTTGGTACCTATAGCTCTTCGCTTGTGACTTTGTTACGTCGCTGGCCTTTAATTTGTTTGCTGGACTCTTTACTTGTATGTTGGTCTCGATTAACTGTGCGTAACCGTTCTTCTTCAACTATATCTCCGTGTGCTTGTTTGGTAATGATTTCAACTACAGTTCATATTCGTACAACAGCCATGATACTATGTTTAGTTTACAATAATGTAAAGTTCTGTTAATTAAGTATGAGAGATCAATCAATAATTTAGGCAATAAGATAGATGGACAATACTTTTCTAGTACTCTTGAATGCTTGATAAATCTGTTATTCAATTACTCAACTTGTTCTCTGCTTAACTTAAACTTCTTCTTTACATGTATGTTTTGCTTTTATAGCCTATGTTTCAGTTAATGCTTGCAGTTTGTTATCCTTCTGTTACAAAGGTAGTTACATACTTCTGTTCCTATTCGTAACCATAATTGTTTGAACATTTCAAGACTCATAGAACAGTTAAGAGTTATTTTTCCTAATTACAGAAACTACCCTTAAATCGATAATGAAACTAACAGTAATCCTAACTGGAAAAGTAAACCATCTAACTGTTGCTGACTTGTAAAATAAAGTAAAAAGAAAAATTATCTTTAGCAGAATTTAGCAATTCAGTTTCCCGCTTGTGAACCTAGTTGGAGTCTTTCTACCTCATCACTGTGAGGTGGATGCTCCTGCATCACCAACTTTGTCCACTAACAAATTTATTCCAAAAGTGAAATTTGGGTAAGTGTTAGGCTTTATTATTTCAACCCCAACTTCTATTCTTCAAATCCTTTTGGCTCTCTTCTCTCTTCGGATCTCTCCCCCAAGGTTTAAAACATGAAGTATTTTCCATTCTACTCTTCTCCAAGCATGCTTCCATTATGACTTGATCTAGTATGCACTCAACTTTGTTCCGACCTCTATCTCTATCTGCAATGATTATGCAATCTTCCTTTCTCTGCAGCCCTTCTGTGACCACTACATATATTTATAGAGGTTCCTCTCGTGGTCCTTATCTAGTTCATGGATTCATTGATCCTTGTCGATCAACAATTAGTGCTTATCTTCTCTGAGCTACTGAATCTTCCACTATTTCGATTCGAGTCTCTCATGGAGCTGAAGGCGTAGATCACTTTGAATCTTAGTTTTTCCTGATGACTGAAGATAATTGAATATTGTGTGTGTGAAGAGGGATCCACATAGGTTGTCAAGTGATGTGGAGGAGATAGGTGGCATAGTCGGCTTGGGTGGAAATCAAGGGATGAGGGTGATGCATCAAATGGTTTCACGCTCTCCTATCATGCTTTCCCAACGATCGTCCCCACTATGGATGTAGTCACCATGCTATCCTGGTAGGTGGCGGGCCCATCTATCTTCCTCCAGTGGGGTACTTGGATGGGCTTAGAAACAAGGCTCAACCCCCTCAGAATCCATCATAACTGTTGATCTATCAAGTGTACCCTTTTGACCTTCGCTTTCTCCAGGAAAGTGTTGGATTTAACTTCCATGCTTGTTACCCTACGAGAGCTCCTCTAGGATGAGGCCGCTCCTCTATGGACACCTTCTCGATAATTAATCACTCTTTAACCATTTGAAATTAAAAGCAGGGGAAAGCCCACATTCCATCGCCTCTTCTGCTTCTCCTTATTTTTCTTTCTCCTCCATTTTTATCTAGATGTAAAGTCCCAAATACTCTTTGAGCTCATGAACCAAAACCTTATGCAGTACAACAATTTTAGGAAGCACAGAGGGGTTACTACAACTTGATCAAGCTCTAACTCTTAATCGAGCTCCTAACTCAAGTTACATAAGAGTTTGATTAAGGGTTTGTGTAAACATTCGATTGAGCGCTTCAAAATTGCTTGATCAAGCACTTAAAAATTTCTTATTCGAGTTCTTAAAAGGCTCGATCAAGCTTCCTTTTTTCACCAAAATGTGCCCTCACTTTCCCAAAAAGTGTAACCCATCTCCATGCATAAATTCATAAGTTTGTTCAATTTTAGGTGGAGTGTGGAGGAATTTAGCAAGTTTGTGAATTGATTTAGATAAGTGTAGGTTTATTTTTCATAAGGTAGTAAGTATTTGAATTTTTATTTTTTAAATTATAGAATTGAAGATTCGTGAGTATGTTAGAAAATTAAAGATATCTATGTATGCATGAAATAAAGTTATTATATAGACTAATCATGTTTTGCAAAGAGCTTATGGTGTACAGGTCATAGTGTGGAAGTAGTTTGGGTTGAGGTAAAAGAAATTAGTGTTGGAATCATGATTTCCATCACACCAAAACCTGCATGTGTTAGTAAACATATGCAACACCAAACTTAATGGATCCATGAGAGGTGGTTAGGCACATGTTGAGAAACACACGGGGAGTGTTGGTTTGTCCAATGTCTAACAATATCCTCCCTAGCGCGAGCCAGGTGTGATTCAAACTCGAGACCTTTGGATCTAATAACACTTGTTGGAATCACGATTTTCATTACACCAAAACCCACAGGTGTTAATAAAAAGATGCATTTCTAGATTTAAAATATCCATGAGAGGTGGTTAGGCACATGTCGCGAAACAAACGGGGAACGTTGGTTTATCCAATGTCCAACAATCAATGTCCTGTAATTATTTTCTATATAGTTGAAAGTTTAAAGAAAAACTTAAGGTGGGTTGATTAAAGATAATATAAGAAGGGATTTTAGAAGTTAAATGTAGGACTCCTAGAAATATTATACCTTATATTAAATTGCTATAGGTACATATACAATATATATATATAATAATATATATATAATATATAAATATATATATTATATATATATATAATATATATATATATAGTATATATATAATATATATATATATATATAATATATTAAATATATATAGATATATAGATATCTTAGATGAAGAAATAAATACAATGAGAATGTACAAGTTAGAAGTAATACTATGAGAATATAAATATTATTCTCGAGTCTAACTCCTTCAATCTTCGATCTAGAGGTTTAAGACTGAGAGAAAAAATAATAGTTTCCCATTATAGGGATCTACTCGGTCTCTAGCTATATTTACATATATCTATTCATATACATTACATGCATTTATATACAAAGAAATCATAACCATAGACATGCATAAAAATAATAGAGTAAATTTATAAGTAGAAAAATAAGAAATTGTCTTTAAGACATGATGTCCATTATATAACCAAGGCATTTTATAAAAGTAAAAAAATGAACAAGTATTCTCTTCTCTCTCTCTCTTCCTCTCTCTCTCTCTATAATATATATATATTATTATATATATATATATATTATATATATAAGTTAAAAAGTGAACAAGTATTCCAAGCCCATTCAATTTCAGAGTGTTGGATTTCTTCATGATGATTTATCTTCACCTCTTTCAGATCTTGCTACTCCTCAACAACAACAGATTCTCAAATGCCAACATTGTGACAGAGTTGGCCATGTGAAAGATCGTTGTTTTGATATTCACCCATGTAAGCATTGTGGTTAGTGTAATCATCATTCAAACAGATGCTTCAGAAACAAGCCTCCTGCAAGAACAAAGATTCACCTTGGATGAATCACTTCTTGGAAATGGGCTTCAACAACCAAGAAGATATTTTAGTCATATGTTAGAACTTGTTCTAGAGTATTGAATAGTCTTGTAATTGAGTTTTCTCCATCATCTCACCTTGTATTTGACAAGGGGGAAATGATGGTCATCTACAAGTTTCAAAGCCTCATAAAGCAAGCTTGAGCCACAACTTGCCATACCAGATTCAGAGTTGTAGCCAGAGATAGAGATTCCCCTGAGCATGCCTTTTGTTTGTGGTTAGCCTTAAACCATTTATGCGGGGCTGAGACCTCCCTTCTTAGGTTGAACATCTCCTTCTTCAAAGAATTGGGGACACTTCCTATAACATAAGACTTCAACTTCTTGCCAATTTTGGAAGAGTTCCAAGAATTGCATTAAGCATTCCAGAGTTGGTGGTCATTACTAAACCACCACAGCTTGAGACCTCCCTTTTCAGGTTGAGGTTCGTCCTTTTTATGCAGGTTGCATACCTCCCTTTTCCAGGTTGAAGGTCACCCTCTCCAAAGCACCATGGACACTTCCTCTAGTAGAAGATTTCAACTTCTTACCAGACTAGGAAGAGTTTCGAGAACTACACAAAGCATTCCAATGTTGGTGGTCATCCTTAAACCAGCCCGTTATACCAACATTTCAGAAAGCACATTAAGCTTCTTGTTGCCATGCATATTTTTGCACGTTTTTTATTACCACTCTCCTCTTGGACTCATACATACCCCTTCAGATTAAGGGGGGGAATGTTGGACACCTAATCCTCTAAGGGTTGGTGTGGAATGTGAGCAGTTAAAGAGAGTCCAAGAGACCACTTGGAATATGAAACCAAAGGTCACTCCAATGTATTATAAAATGTATATCGTGTGAATTATATATGCATTCAATGCTTATCCTTCATATTTGGTCTTCTCCATGGTGATGTCTAACACTTGTCCTATAACTTCTTCTCATGTTCTTGTGGCCAAAAATCACTCCCTCAAATATTCACCTTTATCTTACATTAAAACGTGTAAAAAACCATTATTGCATTAAATAAAATATTTGAAATTTTATTTATAAATAATAATGAAAAAAACTTTTAAACATTGAATCTATATTATTATTAAATAATTATAAAATTAAAATAAAAATAAAAATTAAATAAAATTCTGTAATTTAATAATGAAAAGATAGATTATTAAAGTAAATAATTTAAAAATAAAATAAAATATAATAATTAAAATAAAATAACATAAATAAATAAATAAAAATTAATTAAAATAGAGGAATTTTTTAAAAAAATATATAATTAAAATATAAAACATATAATCAAATAAACCAAATAAATGTAATTTAATATATATATAAAAACCAAATAATATAAACAAGCCCACCTTAGCTCATACACACCTCACTTAAAAGGTAACGTATTGTTTCTAAGACCTCACTACTTAACTCTCCACTTCATACGAATTCACAAGAGTCAAGTCCCTTTAAATTAAAAATTAAGTGCGATGGTATAATAATTAATTTCTTAAATCCCTTTTCAGATGTTTCAATTATCTCAAAAAAAAGAGCATGCTGAAAATATATGAAATGAAATGAAATGATATTTTAAGGTTTATGAGATTAAAAATAGTCTATGAGATTATTAGTTTTTTGTTTTTCGCTTTTTGCAATTCAATCCTTTTCCAATTCAAATTGATGATGAGCCGATCCAACCTTTCAACAATCCCTTCGCTAAAAAGACAATGCCAAGAAACTGATGCTAACATGTTCTCATAAATTTCTCTGATGTCTTTAAATGCATCACATTCCAGAATGAAATGTTTTTCTGATTCCACAACCCTAGACGTAAAAAATGTACACACTCATTCTTCCCAAGCTTCTTTAGGCCTTTTCCACTATTCTGTTTCACACCAAAGTTGATGTGATTTGGTCCTTAATTGAGCAATAAGAACCTTTTCCCTCCATGAAATGCTAGCTCCTATGAACTCTTTTTGTTGTAGATCACACGTAGGGTTGAATTCCTCAATGTAATATTTCTTCTTTCTATCCATCTCTTTTCCCTATACCTTTTTACGAAAATTCTCCATACAAAAATCTTTTAGCTCCTTGCTATTTGTGGGATAGGCATTGAAGTAGATATTCCATTTTTGCATCCATGTGTATTTTGTTTCATCCATGTTTTCTTTCTTTCACTCATGCTTTCATTGAAGATAACATTAGGTCATCTACCTACTCTCATTTTCTCAATTCTTTTTAGATATCTTATGAGCTGCACCATAGCAATTGCTTCAATGGGAGTTGCTCCTGTTTCACTCAACATTATCTCGTAAGGTACTGAACTTGCTCATGATCAAGTTTTTTTGGATTTTATCACTTTGTTTCCATTTTGAGATGGGAGTGTTGCTAGCCCACAATTCACACCCATATAGCATCACTGGACAAACTAGGAGTCCAAAAAGCACTTTAATCGTTTTCCAATCCCAAAATCTGCCTCTCTACATATGTTTTGAACATCATATAATGCTTTCCACCCTCCTAAACTTCTCTTCTTTTTGCAGTCCTCCCAATTGAGTTCGTTGTTGGAATCAATCCCAAGGTACTTATATTCATTTACTTCTTCAAGAATGTTGTCTTCAAAGAAGAAAGTATGTTGACTCTGCTTCCTTTTAATAGAAGAAATCACTATTTTGGTTTTGCTAGTATTGACTTGCATCCCCATTGCTCTACAAAAATGCTCAAGGGCATATAAGTGCATTTGCAATCCATGGGCCGATTTAGAATTCAATACAATATCATCAACATATAAAAGAATCTTTATCACAAACTCCCCAAACCGAACACCATCTCCAACTTGCAGATTTAGACACTCTTCCAATTTATCAATATATAGACCAAAAAGAGTAGGGGATAGAAAGCAACCTTGCTTGACTCCAATGTCACTTCTGAAGCTTTCTAAAATACCTGTCAAGGTTCTAATTTTGACTTTCACTGCTTCATAGAGTCTATGGACAATGACTTTATAATGCACAGGAATTTCAAGTTCTTCCATTCTACGCCACAACTTACCCTTAGGGACTGTTTCAAATGCTTTTTTTGAAGTCAACAAAGCAACAAAATACTTCTTCTTTGTCCTCCCAAACCTTTTCAACAATGTGTTTCAGCGTGATACCATGATCCACTGTAGAGTGTTTCAGCCTAAAACCCACTTGTCCTCTTGCCCTCTTTTCTTTTACTTCTGCTCACTTACTAATTCCATCTTCTACCATGCTGCTGAAAAGCTTTTCACACAAAGGATTGATCATAATTGTTCTATAGTTGGATGGATTATTAATTTCTCCACTTTTAAAAAGGGGTATTAGGCCTTCCAATAGGAATAGTCACCGAGCCACTTCACACTTGACCGCCTTTAGTACTAATGTTAAGACTATATATATTATATTATCAACACTTTATATAGGTATATCTAATGGTTGGATGAAGATTGTGTAGGTTAAAATTCATTTGCAACATAAGAAGTACATCTCAGATAAATTTATCAAAGACTTTAATAATTTGAAATTGTTTTCATGTTGAATGTTCTGGAAAGTCAATTTACACATTAAATATATTTTTAACCTAATGCTTCTTTATAGTTAGAAAAAAATTCACTATATTATACCGAGGCAAAAATCAAATTCATTTTATAAAGCTACGTGAAATGATTTTTTGGGGAGAAGGGTGAGTTTATATTTAAGTTTTATTTATCATTTATTTTACATCGAGAACTAATTCATGTCTTTTCTTTGTCAATTCAAGAAAACTATTAAAAAGGCTCATTATATGAGAGACATGAGCGAAAATTCCATTTTAAATGATGAAATATATATCTCATTTAGAAAAATTTATTATTATTAATATAATTTTAGTTTGGATGTTAGGAGAACGAAATGGGAAACTAACTCTCATTAGTACAAAATAAGATCCAAATGCTCATTTGAGGGGTTAGATAGGGGAATATTGAAGGTGGTGCATTGGAGATAAAGACTTATCATTCTTTACGACCGCAATGTACTTGTTATAGTGGTGTTGCTCATGGTGACTGTGAGGATTTTAAGTTAATAATATCATAATTCATTTATTTCTTTATTCTCTTTTTATGTGTTTTATTTAAGTGAAGTTTTATTTGTTGGTTTATTGTGCAGGTTGTTGATATAACATGATTATTTAGTAATATTGCATGCAATAATGATTTAAATACTTGAATACTTGATATTTAAAGATTATTTAAATCATATTGGAGTTTAATTGTTGCAGAATGGAACTCTAATGATACATGCTATTTAGGGTTTATTTTCACAGTAAACTTGGATATTATTAAAAAACCAATCCTTTTAATTTATTCCCTTTTTCTTTTTATTTTATTATTTTTCTTCATTATTTACTGCACTGGCATATGTGAATGGTTGAGAATAATTAGACTTGATTAGATTCTCAAATATTTCATACATTAATTTGATTTAATATTTTCTCAAATATTTATTATTAGAAATAATTAATTCAAATTTTTTAATTATTTGTGCAGGGTAAACTAACAGTAATACTTGACGTCTTATTATCTTAACATCATATTTAAATTAGATACATTTAAGCCAATTTACTTTAATTTCTTTCTTTTTCTTTTTATTTTAAATACTAACCCTAATGCTGTATGTGAGTTATGATGTATTAATTTAAAACCTTATAGTTGTCATAAATGATATTTTAATTTGATATTTTTAATGTGTTATATGCCTACCACCTATCTTTCCCAAAAAACCTTATTTTATTTACAAAACACTCATTATCAATAATTTGACATGATCATTTTGGTTTAAAGAATATTTATTTAATTAATATTACTACCAAGGAATACCCCCTGTGGTGAATAGAGGTTAGCCCTTGTCACATAAAGCGGGAGGATTCTTGGAATCCTCAGTGAATGTCTTCTCAACTTGTTGGTAGTTACCAAGACAATTCGAGAACCAACACCATTCTAAGGTATTCTCAAAATTGGCAATCGAAATAAAAATAACTCATACACTAATTATGGTTTCATTGCATCATTATTTTCTATTGCAAGTTACTCTTTGAATCATTCTTTTAGAACATGTGTACATGCTATTTCCATCTTTAGCTTCAAGGGTTACCTTAATTGATCGAGCTCCCATCATTAAAGCATATTTTCTATTGAGAGAACATGACTTCAACTCTCTAAACCCTCTGTTGACACTCTCGAGGTCACGTTGAGCTAGCAGAAAGTGGTCCCTTTGGTTGGATTTCGTTGGTATAAATATTTCATAAATGTAGTGGTCATAGATATTCAGGAACCACTCTAAAAAAATCCATGTAAATTATTCCTAGTGAGCACAATACTATTGTCACTGTTCATAGAGTAAAACAAATATTTTAGTATATTAACATTTTAAATATTTTAAAATTAAAATATTATTAATATTTTAGTATTTGAAATATTTTAAAATTAGAATTTAATGTTCATATTATTTATATTAAATTTAAATTTCAAAATATTTATAATATTTGATGATGACGACGATGACAATGATGATGACGACGACGATGACGACGACGATGACGACGACGTATCAGACCTTAAGAAAGTAAGAGATTAATTAAGGCCGTTAAATATTTTATCTGTATGATCAAAGATGAGGGAAAGAAGCGCTCCAAGATCACTATAGTTTTGTTGACTTAAAAAGTCCAAGAGGTTGGTAGTGTAGCAATTTTTTTGGAAATGAAAACAGATGTGAGTAAGAACTGAACAATATAAGAGAAAGTATTTTTCATTTTCAAACCTCTTAGTATCGCAATTGTGACATATTCTTTCATCCTAAGATGTTTTGGGAATAGACGAACTCTTGGTTTAACTTAAAAAATCTTGAGAATTAGATCTTGTCATTCCAATATTCATTTTCTTCTTAGTATTAATCTAGACAAAAAAATAATTTTGATTAAAAAGTATATAAAATTTTTTATAATAAAAATAAAATATCAAAATAAACTACATTTTTTATAATTTTTCCTAAACTTCAATTAACCACAAATAATTGTATTGTATTTTTTTTTGAAATATTCATTTTCTTAGAGGTTGGATTCAAGTTGTTTTTGAATTTAGTGTCAAGCTTAAGATTGAGTTTAAATTTGAATTTAATGTATTTGGTGACTGTAAATAAGCATTTATATACAAATAAAAAAATGAAAAATGAAAATAGCATATTATATTTGATTTAGATGATCTTTTCAAAAATTACAAGTTTTATTTGAGTTACATTATTTAAAAATTATGTTATTAGAAATAAAATCTAAACTAAAACTAAACTAAACACAAAGAAAAAAATAATTAAAGAGAAAAATAAATAAATTTGAATCCATATTTCTTTTTGAGTTACATTACTTAAAAGTTATATGGTTAGAAATAAAATCTAAACTAAACATAACATAACATAACATAACACAAAACAAAACAAAACAAACAATAATTACTTCTACACAAAAAAATTCATCTGGAAAACATAGGTGAAAATGAAACACATATATGAAATTAAATGAGCATAACCTATGCTACACATATTAAATATTTATTAGCACTTTTTATTTAATATTTATTTATTAGGATGCCAATTTTTCCTCTTTCCATTAAACCTATAACTACAAAATAACAATAAATATCAGTAAATAAATAAATTCCAGAAAAAAAGGTAGGAAATTGGAAAAAAGAATCAGGTTCTTCATCGAAGTTCTTCCCAATAGTCTTAGCCTCTATGCCTGGAAATTTAAACAACAACCAAAACAAAATAAAAAATAACAAATATAGTTAAACAAATAAACAAAGTTAAAAAATTGTGAAATATGAAAGAAAGAGGGGGAGGGGAGGGGGATTCATTATGTTTATTATAGATATTTGTTTCATGAAATTTTATCTTTAGGTATGAAATATTAAAATTATAAAAAAAAATAAATATTAAAATAAAAAGAAAAAAATAAAGAAAGTGAAAACACAATCTTATTAATTTTTAGTGGTGATTTTTTTGAGAAGTTGAAAATCTAGTCTTTATGATGATAACATCTTTAAAAATTAAATTAGAAATAAGAGTGGAAGACCTTTAAAAAAGAAATTAGAAATAAGAAGAAAATAAAAAAATGAGAAATAAATATAAAAATAAGGTTTAGGAAATTTTATGAGAAAAGTAAATATTTTAATAAACAATAAAAAAATATCAAATCATACCGACAAAGGTTGAGATAAAAGTTTTTTTTTTTTTAATCTAAATTAGATAAAAAACCTAACCATTAAAAATGATGTAAATTAGTGTTAGCATGCAGTATGTTGAGTTGAGTGCTCCATAACATGTAAATAGTTTGGTGTCATTCAATAAATAATGTAAAGTTTCTTGAAATAAAATAAAGTATTTTCTTAGTATGTCGAATAATATTGAAAAATTATTAATTAAATAATTATAACAAAAATATAGTAATTTTGTTATATATATTTAGATAATTGTTATTTAATTTTAAATTAAAATTTACTTACATAATTTCTTATATTTATATTGTTTATATTTGAAAATTTGAAAATAATTGTATAATATATTTTATAAATTTTAAGTTAAAATGAATTTAAAATAATAACACTCTCACCATAGTTGCATTGATGCAGATTCTTTTTTCTCACTTTGATACCATGGATGTCCAACAAAGTAAAATGTTCAACATGCAGTCATTTGGGAGGTGGTTGATTTGTGAGTCACCTGATGAGTTCATGTAGATATGTAATCTAGGATCAGGAAAAATGTAAACAATCGAGCCAGTACCACACTTCATAAGACTCGCTCATGACGAACAATGGATGTACCCAATTCTTACACCAAAATGATGGATTTTAATCATATTTAAAACATTTATGCTCATTCCTCCTTGGAACCAACAACCATGGGAATCCTTTGTTGCAGGCTTGATGACACTATGCACCATTATATCACCATATTGAAGCAACACACTTGCATTCCCTTATAATGATTGGCATGATTAGATCACTAGTTATGTAGATGCCATTTGTATTGGAAAATTTAAAAGACCCAACGCTCCTATGCTCCTATATCAAGATCATGCATAACTACCTAAGAGATTCTTCTATTTTAGGTGACAAGTTTTGTTCGGTCCACTCAACTACTTTTATGGTCGACCTAGTAGTCAACTCCTTAATGTTTTAGGTAAGCTTATTCTTAATTCAATTTGGATTTCTTTGTCTCAACTTGTGTTTCATTGGACCATTCTTTAGCCTCTCCAGTATGTGGGTTTTTTTTCTTTAGTAAGTACTCCAATTTGGTTTGGAATCCTAGCCAATATTAGTTTCCCATAACTTTCCCCTCTTAGTTCACTCCCAGACCTATTGCATTCCCTCCCCTAAAAAAACCATCAACCTTTGCATTCATATAAATTCCCTACATAATCTACAATTGGTTCAATCCCCATTAGTCTTTGCTCCAATCTAAATCCTTCCATGCAAAAATATTTCCCACTCTTCTATCTCTACCTATTTTTTTTAACTCTCCAAATCCCTAGATTATTGTCTCTCTCATCCCTAGTCCTTCCACTCATTGTAAATCCAACACCTACATCAACATGACTCATGAGCTAGTTGTAGTTTCTTATAGAGGAAGGAAAAGAGGTCATCCATCAACCTCTTCTCCAACCCCTAGTCATATGGAATTGAACACTTAATTGTGGGCCTAAGTGAAGGCTAGGGAATCCAAGTCTCATTATGAGCAATGCATCCTTGAGTTTTCCCACCAAGAAATTGAAAGAATTGAAACGATTATGTGCTAGGAATGTCATTGCACCCTTGAACACCATGTCCAAGCTCATATGACATAATATATTCCTAATTTAGGCTCTTGTAATCGGTCAAGATATTTAGGATACATATAAGTAATTAATGTTTATTGGCACACAAAATTCTTCTGAGGTGCATCTTCACCAATAGCAACAAGGCTGAACAAGAAAATGCTTGTAAATTGATAGATTTAGAGAATAAATTGGACCATCTATCACAAAATCAACATTCTTCTTAAGAAGTGCAACAACAACCCCTTTCTTGAGGGTGAGGTTGTTCTCCAACAGATCCCAAAGTAGGACAACTTAGAACAATAGATTATATGCAATCCCATCTATTTTCTTTTAGTCTTGTTAGTCTATGATGAGTTGAATTAACCACTATACAGTTTTTTTTTTTAAAGATGCTATGGTTAGGAGAGGTATCCATAACCTCAAGATTTTGAATTTAATTTCTTACTATGTAAAGTTTTGCAATCATAATACAAAGTATCTTGTTTTAAAAAAATAAAAAAATAAAAATAATAACATTAAAGTTTTTTTTTGTTTGTCAAAAAAATTTCATTAATTCATTAAAAAGATACATCTTGTAGGCTAGATCACCTCTTCTCTCCCAACTTCACTCTGACTGGATTTGTTAGCCAGGAGAGTGATACAAAAGCAGAGAATATATTGCCATTTTTCACATGAGCTCCAAATGAAAAAAACTATATGTCCCAAAGCACGAGCAAAAAAAGAAAACTAGTAGAAGACATTTACAGAGGAGGATTTGGTGCATGAGTAGCACCTTGGCCCATAGGGTAGCCATGACCTTCGTGTACGTGGAAGTTGGTGTTAGCCATCAATGCTTCAATTTCATCGTGCCGCCCACTAGTTCAGCACTAGCTCTAATGCACTAAGACAAGATGATCCAAAATCCCCCCTTGGCTAAATTGAACATCGTTTATATAAGAAATGGTTTCATTGTGGTCTTCATACCTCTACTTGTGAATGGCATCTTGACTGACCGCAATATCCTGCAATTGATCGGAAATTGAGGCAAGAAAGGGAAGTTACACCGCTTGACCCAGTGACTTGGCACGATTGTGGGTGACCTAGCCCTCCTTGTCTGCACTCCCCTCTACATCATCGTTCCTTTCCCCTTGGTCAACCTGCTCCCCAAGAAAACCCTATAGCCGACACCTCGTTGGAACGACCCATCTAGTGGTTCATAGTTTCCACATAGTCTCTGCACCTGGTAGTTAGAAAACTAGGGTATCCCAAAGCATGCCTACACTTCTAGTTGTTCCAACACTTGAGAGGATCTCAACCACCCACCACATACAATGGCCATGACTATTACCACCCCACCATTTATGAATCCAATTGACACAATCCCCCAAAAGTAGACTGATGAAACAAGAGGGCCTCCTAATTTCATCGCCATAAGACCCCCTATCGATGTTAAGCCTTAAGGTAGTGCCCTCATGAGAAGGGAAACTAACTAGCTCATGCCCAAAATGGCTTCAAATACTAACAACATAGTTGTTATGACTTGAATTAACACCACCCTTCAAAAAATAGTTCTTTACGATGCCTCTTCTGAAATAGGGCCACATAATACCACCTTACCAGACGCCCATAACCAGGTTATGACTCAGAGTGGCACCTTCCTAGTAAAGAAGTAGGACCAAGACCACTAGACATATGGATGGTAATTAAGACCGAGGAAGAAACCCCCACTTACCAAAATTTTAGCAATGGCTCGAGAATTATGACCAAGGCTGAGCAATGTCACTCGAATTGCCACTGCAAGTGTTGAATTCTACACTATGAGCTTGTTCTATGAGAATCCATAACTCCTCTCTCATGGATCCCACACCATCCTGTAATTCACCTGAAGGACATAAACATTGCACACATACCTCCCATAACCAGGCTAATTCAATTTCAAGCCATCTAGACAAACATGCATGCATATGTAATGCCCCCAATTAAATTAATTTTGCTAAGATAAATTTCTATTTTTTTAATTGGGTGTTGCGAAATATTTTGGCATGTAAACTTAGGAAAAGTGGATGGAGGGGTTCACCACTTAATTTTTGGAGAGATGGAGGCCACCAATGATAAGGAGCTCAAAATTTTCCAAAAATTCAAAGTGTCAGAATCTTGATAAGCTTAGATTTAGATCGAAGAGCTCGTCATTATGAATCCAATGGTGTGAATGACACTCAAATCTGAGATCATATGCAGAAGTTAGACCAATTCAAAGTTCAGGTTTGACTTATCTAGGTGGCAAGATTGGATAACATGGAAAAGGTTCCAGCGAATGGGGAAGTGCCAAGTGGCAGGTTTCCATTGGGTCTCGCATATCGCATATCGGGGAAAACATAGGTTGTTGGTTAAGAATCGACCCCTAAGAAATGCTGATTTGTGATTAGTGATATCGCATATCGCAAATCAGAGGTGGACGAGTGTTACAGATCGGCCCCTAGCGCAAATAGGTTGCGATGTGATCACAATCACATATCGCAAGTGGATAAGGTAATCAGCCCTTGGAGAAGCCACGACTGTGATGTGATTTATCACATATTGCAATCGTAGAAAAGTCCCACTTTATATTATCGTCAGTTCTCCACCAATGTGAAATGCGATAGGATATCCCAGATGTGATTCCATTATAGGTTTCGGTTAATACTCCTATCAGGTCCACTGATATCACATTGCACATCACCTACTTTGTTCACAAGATCATTTGCTAGGATTTTATGCCGGTTGTGAGTTGTGACAGAGTTGCAGAACTGTCACCTTAACTGCCAGACCTAAACACAATGTGACCACTTGGCCTTAATCGCGAAATAGGCAGGGAAGTTGGCGGGACCATCAATTTTAGAAAAACTGCTAGATTTAACTCCAGATAATGAATTTAACTGGAAGTAAGCCATTTTTGGAGGATAAAATTGTGGAAATACTGACATAAGTCATAACTAGGACAATTTTTGACCAAATGGGATGTAAAAAGAGACTAGATAGCCATTTTTGGACATTCTGAATTGATTGGAATAGGTTTTAGGATCAAAGGAGCACTTGTGGATATGATTTTTGTAAAGTGAAGCCTATGGGTGCCATGGTCAACCAGAGTGTTGATTCAGTTTATGGAGGAGTATGAAGATGGAAACAACCTTGCAGGGATCTGCCAGCCTCCATGTGCTTTCTGCAACAGCCATTACAACACTGTTGTAGCTTTATTTCTTCTTTGCTCTATATGTGTATGGAGAAAGAGACTTGTTTAAGTACTTCAAGTGGATTGTAGTATTGTTTATTCTCTTAGAAGTTGGAGTATGGGGTCTTGATTTGAGAGCCCTTATCTTGTTGATTTTTTCATGACTAACTGTAGGTTGTCATGTGTTTAGAGTGAGAGTTCTTTGCAGAAGAATGTTTCCTTGAAGGGGAAACCACCATCTTCTCCACAATCTTCATGTTTTTCAACAACTCTTATGCAAGATGATAGTGTAGAAAGTCCTTAAGAGAATATAGATGGAAAAGTTTGTACCTTTTGTTCCCATGATGTGTAAGATGAGGTTCTATCAGCACCCAAATTCAAGGAGCTTAAAGAAGAGATCCAAAGAGTCTAAGAGGACACATCCAGAATCAAAAGGGAGTTTGAAAACATATTCGTATGTCAATCAAAAGATGTGGCAAATGGTAGGAATTTACATGCTTCTTCCTTATGTGAAAGTGTTGATGTAAATTCATTTTGAGCCTTTGTAAAACAGAGTAAAGGCATTGGATCCAAGCTCTTGACCAAGGTGGGTTACAAGGGAGGAGGCCTCGGAGTAAACAAGCAAGGCATTAAAAATCCAATTGAGGCCATAGAGAGGCGTTAATACGAAGGCTTAGGCTATGTAGCAAAATAAGAATGGTCTTCTAGTGACAAATCATGGGTATCATGTTCCTTTTACTGTAAGAAAGGACATGAGGAGGCAAGATGTTGGGAGTTGCATCCAGAATTGGTTCCTGCTTGGTTCCTCAAGTATAAGGAGGACTCAAAGTGCCAGATGCCGCTAAAGAGAGATGAAAACTTTGAAGAATAAGGGAAGCAAAATTCTTCATGCCATGCAAGCTCCTCACATAAGCAGCATAAGCAAAAAGACAACAAACAAAGGTATATATATTTTGTTAATTCGAATGTTGTTCATAATGGAAAACAAAATGCATATTTGAATAACGTGTTGAGGAATATGTTTCCATGCACCCTTTCAACTTACCATTGTGTATATAAGTGCGATAAAAGGAAATAAGTCATCAAGAAGATGATTATGTGTACTGGAATTGAGACCAAAAAGAGAAAATATCATCCAAGGTTAAAGGCAAGTGAGTCAAGAGGAGCTCAAAAGAACTTTTGTATTCATTGCAATATCAGTAGGCATTGGGTCGAGAAGTGTTGGAAATTGTTTCCACAACTTCATCCTGGTAAGGGAAAGCAAATCATGCAAGCACCAGAAGAGGAAGCGACAAAAGAAAAATTGGCGCAAGATGCGACCATCCCTGAAGCATCTTTAGAAGAAGAGAAAGTTCAAATAGAGGGTTCATTTACTTGGTTGGGTAAGAAATGGGCAGACTATTTATCAAGCAAAAGTTTGTATATTTTTGTTTGCACTAGTTGCATATACCCATAGTTGGGTAACTTGTAATAGTGATGTTCATAAATAAATCACTTATATGAAACAATGTTTTCTTTAAGCATTACAATGCTACTTTGGTTTGTTGATAGTCAATTTAAATGGAAATTTTTTGGGAGTCAAGTTTATTCCATTTTGTAAAATATATTTCTATTTGTAGTTTGAGAAAGCATTTTAAACCTGTTGTATGAGTACTTGCATCACATTTAGTATGTTCCAAATGTGTTTAGCACTCAGGTATACAAGTATTCACTATATGAGGCTTGTTTTGGTTCATTTGGCAAAGTCTTTTAGGATCTTATCCTTGATAAGGATTTTGTAGATGAACACCTTGGAATTCTTCTTGGAAAGGATGTTATTATGGATGGCCATAGAGACATGGACAAGCCAAGAAGAACATCAAACTGGGTCAAGTTATATTTTAAGTTTAGATTGAGAAAAAGCCAAGACAAGTGCAAGTCAGGGCACTGCAAACATCGATTGGATCGAGTTTGGCAAAATGAAGGAACTGTACCTTCAAATGCGGAACAATTGAAAGTAAAATTTTGGAGACCAAAAGCTTTTTCAGTGGGGAAGAGTGATTAGGAGCTCAAAATTTGCCAAAAATTCAAAGTGTCAGAATCTTGATAAGCTTAGCTTTAGATCGAAGATCTCGTCATTCTGAATCTAATGGTGTGAATGACACTCAAATCCGAGCTCGTATGAAAAAGTTAGATAAAGTCAAAGTTCAGGTTTGACTTGTCAAGGTGGCAAGATTACAAAACATGGAAAAGGTTCCAGTGAATGGGGAAGCACCAATTGGCAAGTTTCCATTGGGTCTTGCATATCACATATCGGGAAAAAAAGAGGTCGTGGGTTAAGAATCAGCCCCCAAGCAGTGCTGATTTGCGATTAGTGATATCACATATCGCAAATAAGAGGTGGATGAGTGTTACAGAGTCAACCCCAGATGCAAACAGGTTGTGATGCAATCACAATCGTATATCACAAGTGGATAAGGTAATCAGTCTTTGAAGCTATCATGGTTGCGATGCAATTTATCACATATCGCAATCGTAGAAAAGTCTGGCATTATATTATTGTCAATTCTCTGTAGATGTGTAATACTATAAGATATCCTGAATGTGATGCCACTATAGGTTGCGGTTAATACTCCCGTCGGGTCCACCGATATTGCATCGCATATTGCCCAATTTGTTCACAAGATCATTTGCCAAGATTTTATGCCGATTGCGAGTTAAGACAAAGTTGCAGAACCGTCGCCTTAACCGCTAGAGCTATCCACAGTGTGACCACTCGGCGTTAACCTAAGATAGGTGGGGAAGTTGGTGGGATCGTCAATTTCAGCGGAATGGCTCGATTTAACTCCTGATAATGAATTTAACTGGTAGTAAGCCAAATTTGGAGGAGAAAATTATGGAAAGACAAATAGAAGTCATAACTAAGGCAATTTTTGGCCAAATGGGATGCAAAAAGAGATTATATAGCCATTTTTGGACATTCTGAATTGATTGGAATAGGTTTCAGGTTCAAAGGAGCACTTATGGATATGATTTTTGCAAAGTGAAGCCCATGGGTGCCATGCTCAACCAGAGTGTTGATTCAGTTTATGGAGGAGTATGAAGATGAAGATGACCTTATAGGGTCTTCCATCCTCCATGTGATTTCTGCAACATCCATTAGAACAATGTTGTAGCTTTATTTCTTCTTTGCTCTATATGTGTATGGCGAAAGAAACTTTTTTAAGTACTTTAGGTGGATTGTAGTACTGTTTATGCTCTTGGAAGTTGGAGTATGGGGTATTGATTTGAGAGCCCTTAGCTTGCTAATTGTTTCATGACTAACTGCAAGTTTTCATGTGTTTAGAGTGAGAGTTCTTTGCAGAAGAATGTTTCCTTGAAGGGGAAACTAGCCACTCTTTTTGTCAGCACACTTATGTACTCTTTATTACTGAATAATTTTGAGATGATCCAAGGAGATTTAGCCCACGAGGGGTGAAATCCTTTAACAATGGCTAGTGTATTACTGTTTGATGTATGCTTCCTTTCAATGTTTTCGATCTGAAATTGATCAAGGGATGATCAAGGATCTACAAAATTCCTAAAATTCAAACTTACTAGATTCAAGTGGAAGCAATGCCATTGCGTAGAGCTCATAGAAATGACTCCAACGCAACTTGAACAGGTGCATTTGGCCTCCAGATGAATGAGAAATTGCTTGTTGAAGTTTGTGATGAATTAGTGCACGTCGCATTTTTACTGCTCGACACATGGCATTTACAGTTATAGGTGAAAGATCTTTAGTTTGGGTTTAGGTCTTCATTAAGGTATCATCTCTCATAGCACAAACATGGTTTACGAAATATATAACATGTGGTGTAAAGAAAACATATATTAAAATATCTTATGGTATTAAAGTTTAAGCTACAAACCATATATTAAACCATATATTAAGCATATAATGGCGCAAATAGAAATGGGTTATAAACCTAGGTTTAAGAAACCTGAACAACGAAATATTACAAACCATATATGGGGGTTAACTTTATTAAAGTTTCATAGCACAAGAATATACATTACATATGGTTGAATGCATATGATATGGTGGATACATGTACTAAACATAGTGTATGGTATAATATGGTGCAAAGTTTATGGTATAATGATATATTTTTTGGTGCATAGTCAACAATCAGAAACTGTCGAATGAATATATGCTGTGTGTAACACTTTATGCCATGAGATCCACCGCACCACCATGACCACAAAGGGATATGTCACACATGCTCACCACCGGATATGTAAACCGTTACATGCCACGGGTCCGCAACTCTATTGACCGCCTATTGCATATGAAATTTACTATGCATTGTGTATAGGTTTCATTGCACTGAAAATGACATGTAATTAAACTATGGGTTTTGGGCTATAATGAATATGTTATATATAGAGTGGGTTTATAATAGTAGAATGATATTGTTATATGGTTACAAAAGTTGATATGTAATTTAATTCATTTGCTATATTTGGGTTAGCCATAAACACTATATATACATGTAATGTTATGCCATGAAGGGGGATATAGGAGAGGTGAGCTTGGCTCCTTGAGAGGCATTGTAACCTTCTATGCAGTACAAGATTTGTAGAGCAGCTTTGAAGATTTGGAGGCAAAACTTTGCATGCTTATTCCAGGAGTTTTAAGAGGTCTTTTTCAATGCTGTCAGTTGCATCGAATTCCTGAGACCGAGAAAATCATAGCTAGACTAGTCAGAATTACATTGATGTAACATTGATATGTTGTATGGCTTCTTAAGTTTTATTAATATAAAAGGCCTCCCCATTGAAGATTGGGCCCGAAGATGTAGGCTTTGAGATAGCCGAACTCCATTATCAATTTCTTATGTCATTTTCTTTCGCACATGTTTGTTGTTCCATTATTTTGCTGCAACATTATTATTCAGTTCTCCATGCTTTACAGTTTATGTGATTAAGTGGTGTTCTAATAATTCATGCATTAACTTGTTTTTGAAACATAAGCAAAACACAATTTCAATCAAAGATCTTTCTGGGGATCATTTGGTATCAGAGCAAGTTGTTGATAATTGTGATTTGAAGTGTGCATGATCACCAGGAGAAAATCAAAGCTTGGTGAAGGAGAACTTGTTGAAGGAGATCCAAAAGTTGGCTTGAGAAGAAGGACAACTCGAGGAGAAGAGATGGTTGAAGAAGGAAGTGGTGATCATCCATTTGGATTTGATGCAGGCTTTGTGGATGCTTTCATGATCTTGCGAGCCATGGTCAAAGAAATGTATCGAGAGTTTAAGACAACAAAATCTAAAGATGAAGGAGGACATCCATCACAATCTGGAAAAGAAGATGAAAGTGATCAAAAAGACCCTATCACTTCTCTCTTGACTCCACCTAAAATTTCAAAACCGCTATTGAAACTCGATGTTAAGTTCGAGTTACCCATGTACAATGGAGAAGTTGATACTGAGAAGCTTGATGATTGGGTCAGGAAAATGGAGGTATATTATAGCGTGCAACAGATCATTGAAGATGAAATTAAAATAAGACTAACATTGCTTCGTTTAGCAGACACAACATTGATCTGGTGGCAAAGTAAGTTACAAACAGGAACTCAACATATCGGTAATATTTTTCCATCATGGTTTGATTTTATTACTACACTTAGAAAGCAATTTTATCCATTGGGATATAAGGAAAAAGATTTAATAGAATGGAAAGGACTAAAAGTTAAGAAAGGTCATTCAGTGCAGGAATATACAAATGAGTTTCATAAGAAGGCGTTGATGTTAGATATTCCTTTGTATACTCAAGAAACTCTAATGAAATACATAGGAGGATTACCTAAGTATGTTCACAATACTATATTTATGTTCAGTCCTACTAACTTGGATGAAATGGCAGTACAAGCGACTTACATTGAAGCGTGTAAGTTGGGACTTGGGGTATCATCAGAATCGACAGCCATAATGAAGAGCAAGGGAAAAGGGAAAGCGGAGAAAGTAAACATCCCCAAGAAGGAGGTTGAGAGTCTCTCTTGTAAACATTACATGAAAGAGGGCCATGACGGGGATCATTGTTGGCAATTGCATCCTGAAATGAAACCAAAGTTGATCAGAAAAGGGAAGCCAAAGGTTGTAGCAACAACGAAACCAATGGACCTAGGGTCAGATTCCAGTGATGAGACATAGATCACATCATTGATTATGACTGGTAAATTTGATGAAAGTAATGATTCTAATAGTTCCAAAGGCAAGTTATTTCATATAAGGGTTGTTATGAAACATACAAAGATTGACACATTGTTAGATAGTGGATCTCAAGCTAACTTAATTTCAAAAAAAGGGGTTAAGAAATTGGGATTGAAAACCATAAAGAATCGTAAACCATATACTTTAATTTGGATGAGAAGAAATAATAAATTACAAGTAATTGAGTAATGCATGTTACCATTTGCAATAACATTTCAATTT
This sequence comes from Pinus taeda, assembly GCA_000404065.3. Lineage (NCBI taxonomy): Eukaryota > Viridiplantae > Streptophyta > Pinopsida > Pinales > Pinaceae > Pinus > Pinus taeda. The sequence goes on along the minus strand of APFE030554672.1, from coordinate 38,331 downwards.
AAGGATAAGGTGATGTGTGACGTGGTAAAACTAGATACATGTGGGATGGTCTTGGATAACCCGTATTTATATGATAGAAAAATGATCTTTTACAGGGAGAAAAATCAATATCACTTGTTCAAAAAAGGAATTGAATATGTTGTACATTCTCATCACACAAAAGAAGATAAATATTTTTTTATAGTTGAACAATTAAAACAAGAAGCTTATGCCAGTAAATATGTTGTTGTACAATATAAAGAACCTAAGCAAGAGATCATTAAAGTTAATTACAAACATATAGCTCTTCTTAAGGAATCCAAAATTATACATCAACAAGAGTTGCAACGTGATAAATTGAGTTTTGTTTCAACTATGGAAGGAAAGCATGGTATGGTTTCAATTATGTCAATACTTTCAATGTTGTTAATAGGTTTATCACTGTTTAGTGGTGCCTGGATATTAGCAACAAATATGAATGTAGATGTGGGTGGAAAAGGACTTCATATATTTTGCAGCTTCTGTGTACTGCTGAAAATTGCATAGGTGAGTAAAGTGTGCAGGTTTAGAATAGGGTGGAAAGATATCGATCAAGTGGGAAAATGAAACCCACATTTGTTTTATGGAACTTAAGTCTTTTGGTGGTCCAAAAGGTCTTAGCGGGGAGGAAATGATCCAAAATTGATCAATGGATGATCAAAGATCTAGAAAAAGCCTAAAAGTCAAAGTTAATGGATTCAAGTGGAAGAAATGCCATTGCGTAGAGCTCACAAAAACGACTCCAACGCAACTTGAACGGGGTGCATTTGGCCTGCAGATGAATGAGAAATGACTTGTTGAAGTTTGTGATGAATCAATGCACATCACATTTTTACTGCTCGCCACATGGCATTTACAGTTACAAGTGCAACACCTTTAGTTTGGGTGCATGTATTCATTAAGGTATCATCTCTCATAGCACATACATGGTTTATGAAATATATAGCATGTGGTGTAAAGAAAACATATATTAAAATATGTTATGGTATTAAAGTTTAAGCCACACACCATATATTAAACCATATATTAAACATATAATGGCGCAAATAGAAATGGGTTATAAACCTAGGTTTAAGAAACCTGGGCAACGAAATATTACAAGCCATATATGGGGGTTAACGTTATTAAAGTTTCATAGCACAAGAATATACATTACATATGGTTGAACGCATATAATATGGTGGATACATGTACTAAACATAGTGTATGGTATAATATGGTGCGAAGTTTATGGTATAACGATATATTTTTTGGTGCATAGTCAACAATCAGAAACTATCGAATGAATATATGCTGTGGGTGACACTTTATGCCATGATATCCACCGCTCCACCATGACCACAAAGGGATATGTCACACATGCTCACCGCCAGAGATGTAAACTGTTACATGCCACGGGTCCGCAACTCTATTGATCGCCTATTGCATATGAAATTTGTTATGTGTTGTGTATAGTTTTCATTGCACCGAAAATGACCTATAATTGAACTATAGGTTTTGGGTTATAACGAATATGTTATATATAGAGTGGGTTTATAACAATAGAACCATATTGTTATATGGTTACAAAAGTTGATAGGTAATTTAATTCATTTGCTATGTTTGGGTTAGCCACAAACACTATATTTACATGTAATTTTCTGCCATGAAGGGGGATATAGGAGAGGTGAGATTGGTTCCTTGAGAGGTATTGTAACCTTCTATGCAGTAGAAGAGTTGTAGAGCAGATTTGAAGATTTGGAGGCGAAACTTTGCAGGCTTATTCCAGGAGTTGTAAGAGGTCTTTTTCAGTGTCGTTAGTTGCGTCGGATTCCTGAGGCCGAGTATATCATAGCTAGACCAATAAAAAAATCCATTGATGTAAATTTGATATGTTGCATGGCTTATGAGTTTTTATTAATATAAAAGGCCTCCCCATTGAAGACTAGGCCTAGAGATGTAGGCTTCGAGATAGCCGAACTCCATTATCAATTTCTTGTGTCATTTTCTTTCGCATATGTTTGCTATTCTATTATTTTGCTGCAACATTATTATTTAGTTCTCCATGCTTTATAGTTTATGTGATTAAGTGGTGTTCTAATAATTCATGCATTAACTTGTTTTTGAAACATAAGCAAAACACAATTTCAATTAAAGATCTTTCTGGGGATCAATTTTGGTTTCATGTTTTAAGTTTTCTTCATGAAACTAACTTAAGCAAACACACATAAAATTCATGTTTTTACTTGTTATTTTGGAGTACAAACCTCAAGCGCATTTTTATATTCTTAATGGAGAATTAACACAACATTACTAATCTGCTTCATTTCAGGGCAACCAACATTAGGGAAAAGGAAAGATTAAATCGCTAGTGGAATATGGGGCCCACATGAAGTATGCACTTGGGGAAGAAGGAATTCAAAATTCCTTGAGGAAAATTGAATTGGTGGAGGGATCCACAAGGAATGCATCGCCAACAAAAGGAAGGAATGAGGGAGCAATGGGGGTTTTTTGTCTATTTGAATATCGAATTTGCCTTACCTATTCAGCTGAGCTAATATTGTGTTGTTTAGCACAAGAGATTCCCAAGGAGTGAAGCTCACCCTTGCTTCACTGGACTTAGAGTGTCAGCCCTAGGAGGGATTCTACTTCATCTTAGTTCGTAGCAGCAGTAGGGAGTCAAGTTACAATAGCTATAAGTCGAGTACTAGTAGTAGGGGGAGTAACAACAAAACGGTCACAACGTGAGGCACTCCAAGAAGTTGGGGAGACAAGAGAATCCTTTCATCAGTTTCAAGAGTATATAGGGCAGCTATAGATAAGAGGACCATCCTACACACAACTCTCAATTCACCACACTTAGGATTGCACGATATCCTCCATGACTGTGCAGTGATTGGAGTGAGACTCTTTGGGGCAACACCATCCAAGGAAGTTTGGAGCTCGGGTGTTGGGAGATCATTTGGAGGGATATTTGAGGAGGTTTGCTAGAGTTGGGAGAGAAGAGACTGACAGGGCCAGTCACAACAACGTAATTAGAAATTGTTGTAGAACCAAGGTGTGAAGGGTCAATTTTTGAATGTTGGAACCAAGGGAAACCCTTTCTAGGTTTTTCTAGGTTTTGGACAAGGATCACACTCCTAATTTCTTAGAATTTTCTAGGCACTCTAGTGTGGGAAAATCAGGCGTCGAAGTTAGTAACAAGATAGTTTTGGAGCAACATTGCAGTTTTCTAGAGGAACTGGATATTGTAGCTATTGGGCTTACTTGTAATCATCACCTGGTGCTTCTAGATTGCCTTGTGCAAGCCTAAGTGCACTTACTTCAAATATTTGCACCACAAACTGATATTATTAATAAAGTATTGACCAGTTTGGGGATTTGCAGAAATTTTTGGTTCATGTGTATTTGTTTATGAAAATTTATATGTTATTGTATTTTCATGTCTTTGTTATCATTGTAAAATTTCCATTAGGAATATTATAGTGGTATCAGAGCATAATCTTGTCCAGTTGTGGGGGATCCAACAAGATCATGGAGGATTTAGTAATGAATTCATAGTAATTGGTGAATTTATGGGCACTCCGATGACACCGAAAGGGAAGAGTACACAAGGGATCATGGAGGAGATGATGAGGGAGAAATGATTGCCGAGGAGGAAAAACCAACAAGTCCTAGAGAGGATGCAACAAATGATGGGGACGTTGATACATAATCCACAAAGAAGACACACACATGCACACTCAGTTCAGTAGAAAAATACCCATGGCCAACTAAGCCGACCTACCGTGCCTCATTTTCTCGGTGAGTCAGAGAAGGAGAGGGAGCCAAATACCTCTATATATTTTATGAGGCCCTCCATGGATATGATTGATGAGTGTGAGGTGTTGGAACCTAGGATTAGGAGGGCTTTCTCATTTTAGGAGCATAGAGGAGGACAATTAGAGGATGAGACTCAGAGGCACTTGTGCTGGTGGAGATATGGCTTTAGATATCAGGAGCCTAAGGAGGAGGTTGATCATTATATTGTGGGTACACAAGAGTATGAGGAGTGTTTCGATGTGGCTAGTGTGATAGAGGAGTCACCCTTGTTGGATATCCTTTTGGTAGCCCCGGTTGACACCCTTGTGGAGAGAGTAGAGAATACACTCAAAGGCCCATTTATTGATGAGGAGCTACCCATGGATGAGATGTCGTCCATAGTTGAGGGGTCCATTGATGAGGTGTCTAGGGCCATTTCCTAGTTTCCGGTGATAGCAACACACAAGAGGTTGATGAGGTGCTAGGATACATATCCATTGTTGATGACAAGTCGATAGGTATAGAGGCATATGTAACAAAGTTTCCAGACGATAGATACCTATCACTGATTGTTGAGTGTTATGCATGATGGGCTATCTTTGGAGTGACAATTAGTGGCTCATGTGGAGCCCATGGTGGAGGAGGGTGAGAAGGCATTTTTAGAGTCAACCATCGATGAGGAGCAGTCAGATCCACCAAAAATCAACATAGACTTTTAGACGATATTCCCCCTTAGGCGTACATCAATGAGGCTTGTAGCATTATTGGGCCACATTCGAATGTTGGTGAGAGAGAGGCCGCGTTACTTTTGCAGTTTACATGGATTGGCTGGACTAATGAGATGGGGTGACACGAGCTATGTAGGGTGCAACATTGGCATGATGGAGGACATGCTCTATGTATTGTTGTTCATGCATTCAATCCCTCTCTCAGGGTTGGATGGTGAGAGATATTGAGTTAGTATTTGGTGAAGTGGGTAGGAGGTTAGATGCATCCATGGCCACAGTTCAGCATAGGTTGTGGATTACCAAAGGGGATCGAGGGCCAAACTGTTGTTGGGATCTAGGTGGGATTCCCCATGACATCATGGAGTCAGTAGGTGATGATAGTAGCTACATGATGGACTCGATGGTTTGGCCCACACACATTTTTATATCCCCTTCATATTTTCTGACAACACTAGTGACACGATGGATTGACAGAGGAGCACACATATTTCATGAGTTGTCATGGCATGTTAGATTGACATGGGATTATAGGATGATTAAACTGCTCTGACAAGAGTTGGTAGGAGGAGGTGGCATCATCAGGCCACCAGACAGGGAATCATATGGAGACAATGCTCTCTCATTGATGTATTTGGCACTAGAGCTATTGAGGTTCGACATGATAGCACTATTCTTGATTGCATGTTAGGTGTTGGTCCAAATAGGTGTACCTAGGCAGATGAGGAGGTGTAGATCAAATTGTGGTGGGTGTACTAGCAGAGTGGTGGATGCATCGACACACATGTGATGCCCCATGGTACATGATGGCATGACATTGAGCGTTTATGTCCAATGGTGCATGGAGTTGTTCCATGGAGTTTAGGGCTATGTAGCAGAGTGTAGGGGTGTGTATTTGTGTGCAGCAGAGCATGATGATACACAACACGTTGTTGAGGTGTTTCCACAAGAGATATCTCCTGACGAGGGCATCAGGAAATCAACTGGGTTTGACACACTCAAATTTGGAGAGTGAGTTGATCATAGGGCTAACCGTGAGCTTCCCTTTATCACTCACCAACATTGCACATTAATAGTGAGGACTTTGATATCATCCCTAGATGATCTCATTGCAAGCAACATAACCTAGGAGGTTCATCTGAGATATTTGGATAGGACATGGTGCATCATGAGAGAGGCTTTCCAACTATGGCATATGGTCAAGGCATGGGTTGGTGGATACAGGTTTAGGGGTAGTCCAATCTTCTGTAGAGGTAACACTTGCACCACTTTGAGCCCACACTCAGGGAGTGGTATGCGACCCTTTGGTCGAGACTTTTTGAGGTGTCTCAGGAGCATCTACAACAATTTTTGGACCGACGAATTTTTAAACTCTAGGCAGTATTGGGGATTGCTTTCAAGAGGTAGGATGATAGATCCCACTGCGTGGTATGGCTAGCGTAGGGAATTTTTGTATGCACCATATTGGTTCATGATGTATGGAGTCCATATATCGATTGCATGTAAGGTCTTGAGACGTGGTACAGGTTGGCACCAATAACTATCAGGACTATGCTGCAGCCATTCTAGCTATGGGATCCAGGGATTTGGTTGGTTGATTGGACACTTTGTTTCACAATGAGTAGGAGAAAGACAGAGGATGAACCAACTCCCACTTGGTTTGACATGGAGGGGAGCATTGAGGCCTTTGTCACATGGCAAGGCTGGTTTTCCTTGTTGCTGCTACAAATCAGAGTGAGTGTTGGATGGGTAGGTCGTGACATTGTGGGAATTCTTGGGCCAGATGAACTGGGATTCCATAGATATTTTTCCATCAGGTCATAGGGGAGGAGGATATAGATTGAGCGTGATGGGAAAACCATTATGATTAGAATGGCACAACGACAACATGGTAGAACCCCTTTTGGACTAGCTTGGGATTTTGGCATAGCAAGGCTTAGCAGTTCAACTATCCATGGAGGTGAGCTAGTTTCTACAAGGGAAGGTCATCTCGATCTTCCATTGATTTTTAGTGATTCATTAATGGTGTGGGGAACTTCACCAATGTGGCAGGATGATCAATAGGAGGAGACTGGGAGAAGCTCAGGTAGATGAGGGTTCAATCCCACTAGGATTGGATTGCATCTTCAAGAGTCCACTCTTGCAATGCATGAGAGGGACTATTTGGTAGAGAAATTACACAAGGACATGATCAAGATTTTATACTACCATGTTGCTCTACTTAGTGCTGGTATGCAGAGGGAATCTTATGCCTATGCTAAGCTGGATAATGAATGGAACAAGGGATGCCCTACGCTAATCAAGAGGCTTGGGATCCTGGTAGGATAGGGCAGAGATCAAGGATGGTTGGATGGTACATTTGGGACGCTGATATTGTGTGCAGAGACTATTGGGTTCAATTGATCAAGAGGGTGCTTGTTCAGGCATTGCTTGAGGACAAGCAATTTTGGTGGGGAGGACTGTAAGGTCCCCAATTAAATTAATATTCTAAGATGAATTTTTATTTTTTTAATTGGGTTTTGGGAAATATTTTGGCATGTAAACTTAGGAAAAGTGGATGGAGGGAGTCCCCACTTAATTTTTGGAGGGATGGAGGCCACCAACATTAGGGAAAAGGAAAGATTAAATTGGTAGTGGAATATGGGGCCCACATAAATATGCACTTGGGGAAGAAAGAATTCAAAATTCCTTGAGGCAAGTCGAATTGGTGGAGGGACCCAAAAGGAATGCATGGACAATAATTATAAAATGAAGGAATGAGGGAGAAATGGGAGCCTTTTGTCTATTTAAAAATCGATTTTGCCTTAGCTATTCAACTAAGCCAATATTGTGCTATTTAGCATGAGTGAAGCTCACCCTTGCTTTTGTGGAGTTCGAGTGCCAGCCCTAGGTGGGATTCTACTTCATCTTAGTTCATAGCAACAACAGGGAGTCGAGTTACAACAACTGTTAGTCGAGTACCAACAACAGGGGGAGTAACAAGAACACAGGGATTGTGCAGTCACAGTGTGAGGCACTCCAAGAAGTTGGGGAGACAGGAGAATACTTTCATCATTTTTAGGAGTATAGAGGGAAATTACAGATAAGAGGGACATCCTACACGCAAATCTCATTTCATCACATGCAAGACTACTTCATCTCCTCCATGATTGTACAGTCATTAGAGTGAGACTCTTTGGGGCAACACCATCTGAGATAGTTTGGAGTTGAGGTGCTGAGAGATCATTTGGAAGGCCATTTGAGGATGATTGTTGGATTTGGGAGGGCAGAGATTGACACGATCAATCACAACAACGAAATTTGAAATTGGGGGAGGGCCAAGTTGTGAAGGGTCAATTTTTGAAGGTTGGAACCAAGGGAAACCCTTTTTGGGTTTTTCTGGGTTTTGTGCAAGGATCACACTCCCAAATTCTTAGAATTTTCTAGGTAATCTAGAATGGGAAAATCAAGGGTCGAAGTCTAGAAACAATGTAGTTTGGAGCAACAACGCATTTTTATGGAGGAATTGGATATTGCAGCTGTTAGGCTTACTTGTGCTCATCACTTGGTGCTTGTAGCTTGCCTTGTGCAAGCTCAGGTGCACTTACTCCATCCCTTTGTATCACAAGCTGATATTATTAATAAAATCTTGGTTAGTTTGGGGATTTGTAGATATTTCTGGTTCATGTATTTGTTTCTAAAAATTTATGCGTTATTGTATTTGCATGTCTTCATTATCATTGTAAAATTTCCATTAGGAATATTACAACATAGGTAACAAGCCTATGCACACTCAATGATGTTAATTCCACTCACCCTCCATACCAAGACACCAAATATTGCTTAGGATGCTGGCCAACTTGAATATATAATTAACTGACGTCTTCTCAATTCTTCTAGCTGACCTTTGCCACTTGGCTTAGCCGCTACAAGATTTATGAGCATGTGCCATTCGAAATATTCGACCTTTTAGAAACCAGGTCCTGTACTGCATACCCACACACCCCTTCGAGGTAAAATAATATCATTAAAATATAATAAAATAATGTTTTAGTTAATAAATACCATATTAAAAATTAAGTTATCTAATTGACTAAACTAATTAGTATTAAATGTCACTAGGTAAAATTTGTAAATATGATTAGATGAGGATAAATGATAAAAATGAAAATAACGATAAAAATCTCTAAATATGTTTAGATCACATTAGATGAAAAACTAATAAATAATAAGAATTCAAGTATTGCTTCTAATTATTTATTTATTTATTTATGTAAATACTATTAAGTTTTATTCAATTTTTTTTAGCAAATATGATTAGATATTGTCAATTGAAAAAATGATAAATAATAAAAAAATTAAATATTAGTTATGATTCCCTACTTATGTAGATATGATCGAGTTCACCAAAAATCATATTCTTACTGCAACTATTCTTCGACATATCCGCAATTTGGGCATTTATTATATCAATCAAATCTTGGTGGACACAATTATATATGGTCAGTGCCCTACTTGGATTTACAAGAAGGACTTGGGTTTATATGGGGTTTTGGATGCAGGGTGGGATACATATATTTTCAACATTTAATTATTGATGGCATTGGTACTTGGATTTGCATGAAGGATTTGGGTTTATATGGGGTTTTGGATGCAGAGTGAGATACATATATTTTGGATGGCATTATTCTTGATGGTGATAGGATAAATTTGGTTAGGAAGGGAAGTTGATGTAGAATATGATTCAGATGAAAGGTGCATATAATTTTATTTTTAAGCCACAACAGTGTGGGGATGAGATGGTTGGTTCCATAGAGTTTTGTAGTGGAACTTATCTCAAACTAAAGTGTTTTGGTTCACTATTTTGGTAGAAAAAATATTTACTTGGGACAATTTATGTCGACATGGATATGTGGGTCCTTGCAAGTGCATATTATACTTATAGGTTTAGGAGGACATGACAAATATATTTCTCACTTTCCACTTTTCAAATTGGGTGATAAAAAACTTAAAACTCAAGGTTGTTTGAAATCAATCCTATGTGGAATCTTGTATCCGAGGGTAAAAGAAGGAATATAAGGCCTTTTGTACTCTTCTTTTCTATATCATGTGGGGCATATGGAGATGTAGTTCACAGGGTTGTTTGAAAATAAATTGCCGAATATAAGTGGCACATGCATAAAAAAATGTGCATATTTTAATGCTATTGGTCCTGTTCTAGATACATGAGAAATATCAATCATGTGGATGTTTGGAGTAGCTACCTTGTGGGGTATTTTGATGGGGAAACCAACAAACAATCCTATGGTTGTGGAGCTTACATTGTTATGAGAGGTGGTGAATGCTTCCATTTTAGCTAGTTTAGAGGCAATGATACAAATTCTAGGGCTCAACTCATTTCTTTATGAGGTGTATTATTCTATGTTAGATGACTTTCTCTTAAGAAACTGGATATTTTTGGTGACTCTAAAGTGGTGATTGATTGAGTATTGAAACACCATTTATTTGGACTTTTTTTTCTTATTTTTTGGATGTAGAGAATCATATTAGTTAAACAATTCAATGAAATTCACTTTACTCATAAATATGAACAAAATATAGTAACAAATATGTTATTGTACATGTCGCTGGTGGGATAGAACGTATTTTGTTTTTCATTGTTTTGCTATTAGTTTTTCTTTGACTAAAAAAAATTAAAATCTATCCAAATTTAACATCATGAAATCAAATTTATTATTTTAAAATAAAATTTATGTCTATTTATTCAAATATTGATTGGTTGAAATGTCTCCTCCTATTGGAATGTGAAAAAATAATTTTTATTATATTATATACTTGTATTAGGCACAATATAACAATAAATAAAATAATGAAAAATAACATTATATAATTATTAGTATATAAACACAATGATTTAAATTAAAATAAAAAATCCCATTTTCTTATTGGTGTAAACTATTGAATAGACAACTTTTATGGGTTTTACTTTTTAGTTTACAAAAAATAATTAAAAAAATATAAATTTGAAAAAAAATATCTAAAAATAACATTTGTACAATTTGTACAACTCTCATTATATCAATCTATACTCTAATGACATAACATCATTCAATATTAAATAAATAATTATTAACTTGTTATCATTCTCTTCAAATATATATCTATATATATATCAAAAAAATGAAAAAAAATATTATAAAAAATATTAATATAAAAAAGTTAACAAATATTCATATAACTCATTTTACAATTTTATTATTGTTTGGCGTACATACAACACATCATGACATTAAATATTTTATTAGAGTGTTAGCTATGTGACCTTGTTAAATATTGAGTGATGGTTCAATCCAAAAAAACTATACATACTTCATGAATAAACAATTACAAAATATACTTAATAGATTCTAAATATTGTATATGGGGTTATTTCTGTACGTTGATGTTACGCTGAAATAGTCAGTGACACTAGTAGTGTAGTGTTTTGAGAGAAGTTTATATGATGCGGCAATTTTGAGCATACGAACAATCTCTTTATATTTAATTTAAAGTCTGTTTTTACTAGAAAAGAAAAAAAATTACTTAATCAAAAAATTCTGGAACATTAACCTTTATTCAATAGAAATTTGTGAAAATGAAGAGAAATAATTTATGATATCCTGTCTTTTCCTATAATAGAAATTTGGGAAAATGAAAACAAATAAATAATTTATGAAATCCTATCTTTTCTTTTCATATATCTCTTCCTATTAAACTTCATTTAATAGAAATATCTGTGAAAATGAAAACCAGTAACTTATGATATCCTGTCTTTTCATATATCTCTTCATATTGTACACATTGATAAAGAATCTTATGTTGCCATTTTTGGAATGGAATGCTAATGAATGGCTCCACGTTTTTTTTTTAAAATTTTATCCAATGATCATATTAATATATCCTTTTTGTTTTCTATATTTTAAAATCAAACAAATTGTAGGTGGAGAAATGTTTTTAAACCATAAAAGTTCTTGACAAACAAAATTAGATACCAGCGAACCTTGAACTGTAACTCTCAATTAACTAACACGTTTGCCTTTTTCTTAGGTTTGTTGATGATGATAAAAAGGTGAAAAGTAGTGAAATAGACAGAAAAACAAAAAATGGCAAACTCATCTGGTTTGGCATGGGCGCACTAACATAGCATTGGAATATGTAATTTTAAAAGGAGCTAGCTACTTAGGTGGAGGAATTGTTCTCATCATCATTTTTAGTTGGGAAAACGATAGGAAGCGTTCACAAAAATCAAGCAGACAACACTCACACAAGCCAAAACAAAAAAAGCGATAGAAATGTTGCAAAAGACAAGTTAAGCAGACTTACCCAGAAATAACTGAGTTGGATGTGTCGAAGAATTCTGGATGGGTTGTGGGATGTCAGAGCCCCAAGATTGATGTGAAGAATGAGCTCTGAAGCCTTGAATAAATAAGTTTGAGGCTCATCATGTGCATGCCACAAATCTAGGAAAAAGTGACACTTAAGGAAAGTTTCTAAAACGATCTTTGCATGTAATCTTCAACTGCTAAAAATAGCTCCCTAAAATCTAGGGATGCTTTTTGCATGTTGTTTTTTTCTATTCCGGGAAAAATAAGCCCATGCATGCAATTCAAGTTTTCTCGGTCCCGGGTGGAACTGGTTAACCTAAAGGCACATGCAACAACCTGCTTGATTAAGGGGAAATTTTGCACAGTTTCTGGGAAGAAACTGGGCTGGGTGTCCAAAAAGATTGCACAATTTCTGGGAGGAGTAGCTCGCTGCTGCCCAAAATTGTGCAATTTCTAGGTTGAGCAGCACTGTTAGGCTAGATTGCACAGTTTTCACTGGGAAGGTTGTCTCGTAGGATTGTGTAGTTTCTGAGCCCAGCAGGTTGCCAGTCAGATTTGCGCAATTTCTGGAGGGAAGACTGGTTCCCCTCTAGAATTGTGCAATTTCTTGAGGGAGTTACTCAACCAACAACTGACCCAAGTCTGGAGTGGTAGCCTATGAGGGGAGTGAAGTAAGCTATCATGCACAGGCTGGCAAGATGCTAGAAAACCACTGAATCTCATGTACTTGATAGTGCAAGACATGCTGCTGAGGATGGTTGGTAGGGAGGCTCCAAAACGAAGTTAAGGAAAAATTTTGGAGGGTGGTTGTAGCTGTTATAACAAGAGGATACAACTTACCCATGACAAGAAAACTGTTATGATCAGAATAACGAAGTGATAACATGGTGGAGCCCCATTTGGACTAGCTTGAGATTTTGGCATAGCAGAGCTTAGCAGTTCAACTACCCATAGAGGCGAGCTAGTTTCTACAGGGAAAGGTCATCTCCATCTTCCATTGATTTTTAGTGATTCACTGATGGTGTGGGGAACTTCACCAGTGTGGTAGGGTGATCAGCAGGAGGAGACCAGGAGAAGCTCAGGTAGTTAAGGATTTAATCCCACCAGGACTGGATTGCATCTTCAAGAGTCCACCCCTACAATGTACGAGAGAGACTATTTGGTAGAGCAGTTACACGAGGAGATGATCATGATTTTATACTACCATGATGATCTACTTAGTGCCAGTATGCAGAGGGCATCTGATGCCTATGTTGAGCTGGATAGCGAGTGGAGCAAGGGATGCCCCATGCTGATCAAGATGGCTTGGGATCTTGGTAGGATAGGGCAAAGATTGAGGATGGTTCGGTGATACATTTGGGACCTCGATATTGTGTGCAGAGATTATTGGGTTCAATTGATTGAGAGGGTGCTTGTTCAAGCATTGTTTGAAGACAAACAATTTTGGTGGGAGAGGACTGTGATGTCCCCAATTAAATTAATTTTGATAAGATGAATTTTTATTTTTGTAATTGGGCATTGGGAAATATTTTGGTATGTAAACCTAGGAAAAGTGAATGCCGGGAGTTCCCACTTAATTTTTGGAGAGATGGAGGCCACCAACATTAGGGAAGAGGAAAGATTAAATTGCTAGTGGAATATGGGGCCCACATGAATTACGCACTTAGGGAACAAGGAATTCAAAATTCCTTGAGGCAAATCGAATTGGTGGAGGGGCCCATAAGGAATGCATGACCAACAATTATAAAAAGAAGGAATGAGGGAGCAATGCGGGCCTTTTGTCTATTTGAAAATCAATTTTGCCTTAGCTATTCAGCTGAGCTAATATTGTATTATTTAGCACAAGAGCTTCCTAAGGAGTGAAGCTCACCCTTGCTTCAGTGGACTTTGAGTGCCAATCCTAGGTGGGATTCTACTTCATCTTAGTTCGTAGCAACAACAGGGACTCAAGTTACAACAACTGTAAGTTGAGTACCCACAGTAGGGGGAGTAACAACAATGTAGGGATTGCGCAGTCACAACATGCAACACTCTGGGAAGTTGGGGAGATAGGAGAATCCTTTCATCATTTTTAGGAGTAAAGAGGGACACTACAGATAAGAGGGCCATCCTACGTGCAACTCTCATTTCATCACACATACAATTACTTCATCTCCTCCATGATTACGCAATCATTAGAGTGAGACTCTTTGGGGTAGCACCATCTGGGAGAGTTTGGAGCTGGGGTGCTGGGAGATCATTTGGAAGGCCATTTGAGGAGGATTTTTGGAGTTGGGAGAGCAGAGATTGACAGGATCAGTCACAACAACAAAATTCAAAATTGGAGGAGGGCCAAGTTGTGAAGGGTCAATTTTTGAAGGTTGAAACCAAGGGAAACCCTTTCTGGGTTTTGTGCAAGAATCACACTCCCAAATTATTAGAATTTTTTGGGTACTCTAGAATGGGAAAATTAGCGGTCGAAGTCAAGTAGCAGTGGCGTTTTGGAGTAGCAACGCAATTTTATGGAGGAACCAGATATTGTAGCCATTAGGCTTACTTGTACTCATCACCTGGTGCTTGTAGCTTGCCTTGTGCAAGCCCAGGTGCACTTACTCCACTCTTTGTAGCACAAGATGATATTATTAATAGAATCTTGGCTAGTATGAGGATCTGCATAAATCTTTGGTTCATGTGTATTTGTTTCTAAAAATTTCTGCACTATTGTATTTACATGTCTTTATTATCATTGTAAACTCCATTAGGAATATTACAACATAGGTTACAAGCCTATGCACATTCAATCAAGCTAATTCCACTCATCCTCCCTCCCATACCAAAACACCAAATATTGCTTAGGATGTTGGCTAACTTGAATATATAATTAACTGAGGTCTTCTTGATTCTTCTAGCTGACCTTCGCCACTTGGTTTAGTCACTGCCAGATCTATGAGCACATGCCATTCAAATCATTTGACCTTTTGAGAGCATCCCATACTACTGAGAATAACAAATAGAAATGCTAAAAATAACATTCAGAATATTCTAATTTTAATTTGTCCTTGAATTAAAATTGAGAATTAAAATTCAAATTTAGTTTCACCAGCTACTTGAAAAATAATTAATTAATTCATCCTGAGTTAATTAAGTGGAGAAATTCAAGCTAGAAGTCTTTGTGAAGTCATGCAATAGTTATCCCTAAATTAAGGAGATTATTCTTTAATTAAGGAGATAAGTTTGAGTTATATTTGAGTTGTAATTAGTTAGCTCAGTTAACTGAGTTATGTTCAGTGAAATTAGTTCCAAACAGTTCGAGGAACTAATTGTGAGTTCAGTCGGCTAATACGTGCATGCATCAAAATAGTGTACTCCAGATAACTAAGGATTATCTCATAAATAACTCATGCATGTCAGTTCAGACAAAGACCTAGTTGAGATTAAAGATAGGGACAGTGTACTATCAGTTGGAGGAATTTTCCTATAATGGAAATTCATCCATGCAGAAGGAATAAGGTTCCTTGAGGATTGTGTAGTTTTGCATGGTGTGAAATCAGTGTGAGTGATCAGTGTTACACTTGGTAACAGCAGGATCACCTAGGAGAAACAACGCAAAGAAATAGGAGCTTGGAGGGCAGAGGAGAAGGCTTGTGAGAAGCTTTTTTTGCCTGTGAGCAGCCAGGAGGATTGTACTGAGAGCTGGCTAGCTGTGAGAGCTAAAACTTTGTATATTTCTGATGTATTTCCACCTTGTATGATAATACAAATAGCGGGGTTTTTAGCTGAGGCTTTCCCCTGAGTATTTTCTATGTTTCATGTGTATTGATTCTTCTTCTTATGGTTATATGTGTTCAGCTCTGATTCAACTCGATCTTTAAGCTTCTACAAGTTTGATAGTAGAAGTACATTATAGTACTTTGCTTTGGTATATTACATTATCGAGTTAATCTATAATCAACTTTTCTCAATATATCTCAGAGGTAGATTTGTAGAGAATTTGCACGAAATTCTATATCGTATCAGAGCCAATTTTATCGGAGTAGTGAACAATATACGAAGAAGAGAATTCGATTAAAAAAAATAAAATAAAATTGGGTTGCGAGTTCACAGAGCAGAATTGAAATTTTTTGTGCAAAATCTTCAGAAACAAATAGCAGATCTAGATTCCTTGTGAAAAATACCCAAATTCAAAAAAAAGAATCGGCTGAATCGGAGTTCGGATGAGGAAGATATTGTTGATTTAAAATCCGTTTTTTTCCAAAAAATTTCGTGATGATGGGAAAGATGAAACAAATTGGTGTGCTAGCCAAGAATCTGTGTGCACTTGAGGTACAAGATGCATGCAAAGCCTTGAGGAGCAAGGCAAATGTTAGATACTTAGTGGTTAAGTGGGAGAGTAAATTACCTCTCAACATGCAGTCCCAAAAGAAGTCTCAAACAATTGTGGAGGAGCCACAATTAGAGATGCTAAGAGGAGACCAATTGGAGGCATCCACTCATGCAAAGACCTTTAGTGTGGGGAAATTTCGAGCTAAGTGGGTAGAGGGATCGCATGCAACCATACCTCTAGGTGTGAAATGGGGCGATGTCAAGTGATAGTCCCAAGAATGCTGAAATTAGGTAGGGTTCATTGAGAGGTTTTATCTCATGGATCATACCTTGCTATGGGAGCCCAAAGTACATAGTAGCGGGAGGAATTAGTGGGATTGATGCAGTCAAAGATCAAAGTGACAGAGGCTAGAGAAGTTAGATATTGAAGAGCGCAAAGAAGGATTGACAACAATGCAAAAAGGCTGAGTCAACGTAAGTGCAAAGTTTTCAGTTCAACAGAGGCAACAGTAGTCAGAGACTTTGATGATAGAGGCATCATACTGATTAAGGTTGGTTTTTTGTTTTTGAAGTTGCTGGGGCAGCAACACTTGAGAGAAGTGTTGCATGTAGAACATTCCAAAGGTTTAGGATCGGGATCAAGTTGAATTCCTTTCTTGTTGAGAATAGCAAAAAGAAATGCTAAAAATAACATTTAGAATATTCTAACTTTAATTTGTCCCTAAATTAAAATTGAGAATTCAAATTCAAATTTAGTCTCACCAGCTGTTTGAAAAATAAGTAATTAGTTCATATTGAGTTAATTAATTGGAGAAATTCAAGCTAAAAGTCTTTTTGAAGTCATGCAACAGTGATTCCTAAATTAAGGAGATTATCCCTTAATTAAGGAGATAATATTGAGTTATATTTAAGTTGTAATTAGTTAGCTCAGTTAACTAAGTTATGTCCAATTAAATTAGTTCCAAACAATTTGAGGAACTAATTGTGAGTTTAGTCAGCTAATGCATGCATGCATCAAACTAGTGTACTCCAGATAATTGAGGATTCTCTCATAAATAACTCATGCATGTCAGTTCAGACAAAGACCCAGCTGATATTAAAGACAGGGACAATGTACTATCAGTTGGAGGAATTTTTGATGCAGGAGCATCTGGCTGATAGGATGAGATAAAAGGAAGGTTGTTTGGTCTTTGAAGGGGACGGAGGAGTAAATTTGATGATGGGATAATGTGTTTGTTTTTTTTCTTTTATTTGATTAGGCTGTCTAAGTCAAGTAACTGAACAGTAATTAGGAACAGTAGAAATTATAATTAGTTAGGATTAGAGTTTTAAAACAACCAATTTTATCTTTGTGTTAATGACAAATGACAAATAAAAAGTTCTGAACAAAACTGATGTAACTAATCAAAACATAACCGACAGTGGTTGAAGGGAAACTAACAATCATCTAACAGTTGTTAAAAGGGGAACATAACATAGTAGTTTTTTTTCGATTTTCTGGGTAATGAAAAAAATTGATTGTTACAAAAAATTATGTGCACTCTAGCCTCTCCAACATCTCTAGACTGTTTTGAGTTGTTATACAATATATCATCCATTTTTCTTTTATGTACAGTATAGTTCCGTGTGTGACATAATTCACAGGTGTATGGTTATATGTAAATTGAGCTACGCTAGTCCAACGAGAGAATTAAGTCTGGACAACACAAGAAAGAACCCCCAAGATGAGGGATGAAAAAACATGTACAGTTTACAAGAAATCTACAGGCGGAATTATCAAGACCCGACCAAAATTAAACGACAAGCGAGTAATTAATCTTAGACATTGCCAGGTATGCACAACAGATGAATATACATAACTATATGTGTTTAAATTTATACAGAAGAGAAAACAGAAATTTCTATGCATTCATTTCATATATATCGGTCAAAACCAAAAACCATTCAATAGTTACAAATTCCGTGCCAAATTCCTTGACCAATTGGGGCAAGATACCACACGGGGTTAGAAACCCTCGACAAAATTATAGACACCAGACAGAGAAATAGCAATTGTAAACCCCACAACCGAGACTGTAACTGTAAGCAACGCAACCAGCCATTGACACACCAACTTGACAAAACTCAACCAGACTTGAACAAAAATAAAACAAAAGTGACCAAAGTATAGAAACTTTGCTACCCGTGACAAGCTGGGATAACCAAGCCGTTAGGCTTCGAATCACTTCGAGTAGCCAACCAAGCCGCTAGGCCCCAAATCCTTTCGAGGGACCAGACCTGTAGTCACAAAACCGTGTCATAAAAAAAAAGAAATGGTTCGCAAGGAGGGACGAAGCATATAATAGGACGACATCAAATACCCGTAAGTGTTTACTTGAACTTTACGAGCCGTGGCCGAAGCAGTTCCACCCGAATGCCCTGCTCACGAAGGAGCTGATACATTAGCTAGCTGAGAGAAGGAAATGCCAAAGCTGATAGCATAGAACCAGAGAACATACCTTGTGAGTGACGAAGGCACCAGAGAAAGTTGACACCATATCCCGCCTGAGAACAAGGAGGAATGAAAAGAACCTTGAGGACGAACATCTGAAGCAGCTCCCACCAATAATTGAATACAGTGATAGAGAGAGGAAAACCACAGGCATTAATACAATTATTTACAGGAAGCACAGAGATGCAACTGTGGACCATAAACATCCAGTGAACAGTCAGGAACAAGAACGGAACAGAGGAGACTGGACCTTACCGAGTTGACATTGTCAACAGACCAGGAGGAGCAACGTTCGGGCAACATTCCGAGTCAGAGGATGAGAAGCAGAACCCCAGGTAGAAACCTTCAGAAACCACTGAGCATGCAGAGCATACAGAACCCAAATGAAATGTGCAAACCAA
Source organism: Pinus taeda (assembly GCA_000404065.3). Classification (NCBI taxonomy): domain Eukaryota; kingdom Viridiplantae; phylum Streptophyta; class Pinopsida; order Pinales; family Pinaceae; genus Pinus; species Pinus taeda. Next base: position 19,271 of record APFE030554672.1, on the reverse strand, counting down.
ACGACCAAGTGAGTGTTTGATTGCCCATACCCAGGCGGGACGAGAAATCCGAGGGAGGAAAGTGGGCAATCAATAGAGGGCTGAGGTACCAATCATCTGTACAAGTACAAAGGACCATTACAGTATCCATAAATTCAACTGCCGGCGAATCGACTTATATCCAAAAGAAATCTGCTATTCATTATTAACCACTATGTAATTCTTGCATTGTTGTTCATGGAGAAGGGTTACGTGGGCCGGGACCATCAATTGGTATCAGAGCCAGGTTTTGAGGGAATCAGGATATGGAGGTTCAGAGACAAGGACGTGGAAGAGGTGTGCGTAGAGCAGCAGAGGAGGGCTTGAGGGAAGAACTAAGGGCCCTTACTGCTCGTCTAGAGGCAGTGGAGGTAGGAAGGAGAAGATACCCGGAACTTGGGGATGATAGTGGAGAGGAGGTAGTAGTTACTGCAGAGGAATCAGAGGAAGAGACCCAAGAAGTAAAATTGTTGAGGTCAGTGCTGCTCGCCAGCAGCAAACCCAAACCGGAAATTCCTAACTATGATGGAAATCTATCCGCAGATGTTCTGCTGGATTGGATAAGTGAGTTGGATAAGTATTTTGAGAACGAAGAGATCAGTGAGGATAAAAGAGTCAAATTCGCTGCAACCAAATTAAAGGGACACGTCGCTTTATGGTGGAATAATGTCCAGGTAGATAGAAGGAGAATGAATACGCTACTGATAAGGAAGTGGCCAAGGATGGTGGCAAAGCTGAAAGGCAGATTCCTACCTAAAGATTATCAGGTTGAGCTTTATCGACGGGTACAGAATTAAGACAGAAAGGTATGATCGTAAAGGAATATATGGAAGAGTTCTATCGTGTGAATTTGAGGGCCAGGTACATTGAAGATACTCCAAAGAAGATAGCGAGATACGTGAATAGTTTGAGGATGGAAATACTAGATGAGATCAGTATTCTTTCTCCACGGAACATAGAAGAAGCCTTTCAGAGTGCTGTAAAGGCTGAGGAAAAGATTAATAGAAAACAAAATAATATGAGAGGATGAGGAAATGGCAAAGGATGCAGACAGTCCTATGGCAGAGGGAGAATTTCCAGTAACAACGAAGAAGGCAGCAGCTCCAGGGCTCCAGGAACAACAGAGAAGGGAGATAGCACGAGAGGAGGTCGGCCATATCAGCGGGGAATAGGAAATGGCCAAGGAAGGGGAACTAATTTCCAGTGCTACAGGTGCCATAAGTGGGGGCACAGATCCTTCGAATGCCCGGAAGCAGAGCAAGATGGCCATAGGGGAACATTTGTTGCATAGCCCGAGGAAGCTGAGACACTGCCCCAGGAGGTAGAAAATGTGGTAGAAATAGGAGAGGCTTTGGTTCTCAATAAGGTACTATTGAAGCCAGCCAAGGAAACTGCTGAGCAGACCCAACGAAAGGCACTGTTCCGGAAAATTTCCAAATCACATGGGAAGTGCTGCAAATTGATCATAGACAATGGGAGTATAGACAATTTGGTTGCCATCGAGATGGTGGAGAAGCTGGGATTGAGGCGACTTAAGCACCCTACACCTTACAAGGTGTCATGGTTGCAGAAAGGCCACCAGCTATTAGTTGATGAACAATGCGAGGTTGAATTTCACATTGGCAAGTACCAGGACAAGGTTGTTTGTGATATCATGCCTATGGACGTGTGCCACATACTGCTGGGGAGATCGTGGCAGTATGATTGGAAGGTGGTACACAATGGGAAGACGAATTGTTACAAATTTGTGAAAGATGGATTCAAGCATACGCTTGTACCCATCAAAGAGGAGGATACAACAGAAGCAAGTGGAACAAAAACCTTATTAGTAAGTGGAAAACAATTTATCAAATAGATTGAGGAGAATGAAGTGAACTATGCTGTCGTGAGGAGAGCTAAGACTATGTTGCTGCACACAAAAATGTCTGAATTGCCTGCAAAGATTCAGGAGATGTTAGAGGAATTCAAGGAGATTGTAGTTGATAACTTACCGGACAAGTTACCTCCAAAGAGGAGTATTAGCCATCATATCAATTTCATACCAGGAACCAGCCTACCAAATAACACAGCGTATTGAATGAGCCCAAAGGATAACAAAGAGATACGCAAATAGGTACAAGAGATTCTAGACAAGGGGTTGATCAGAGAGAGCTTGAGCCCTTGTGCGGTGCCAACAGTACTCGCGCCTAAGAAAGGTGGAGAATGGCGGATGTGTACGGACTCACGAGCTATTAATAAAATCACCATTCTATACAGGTTTCCCTTACCCAGAATGGATGATATGATGGATTGTCTCAGTGGTGTAGCTTATTTTACAAAGATTGATCTGAAGAGTGGTTATCATCAGATCAGGATCAGAGAAGGAGACGAGTGGAAGACAACATTCAAAACCAATGAAGGACTGTATGAGTGGTTGGTCATGCCGTTTGGTTTGAGTAATGCTCCTAGTACATTTATGAGGTTGATGAATGAAATGTTGAAAGAGTTCATCGGTAAGTTTGTGATAGTATATCTTGATGATATTTTGATTTTCAGTAGAACGAAGGAAGAGCACCTTCAACATGTTCGAAGAGTGCTAGAGAAGTTACAACAGAACAAACTGTTGATAAACCTGAAGAAATGTACTTTCCTGCAGAAAGAACTAGTTTATTTGGGGTTTGTAATCGCAAAAAATGAATTGAAGATGGATCCAGAAAAGGTCGCAGCGATCGTCAATTGGCTATCATCGAAGAGCTTGTTTGAGGTACGTAGCTTTCACGGGTTGGCGAGTTTTTACCGCAAGTTTATAAGGAATTTTAGTGAAATCTGCGCACCGATTCTAGACATCATCAAAAAGGCTAGTCAGCGTTTTTGTTGGACCAAGGCAGCATAGAACACTTTCTAGCTCTTGAAGTGGAAGATTACAGAGAGGTCGATTCTAAGGCTACCAGATTTTAATAAGCTTTTTCCAAGTTCGATGCGACACAAGTGGGACAGCCATTGGCACTGTGCTCAGTCAGGAAGATAAACCTGTGGCATTCTTTAGTGAGAAATTGAACGAGAGCAGGCAGAAATATTCCTCGTACGACAAGGAATTTTATGTCGTGGTCCAAGCTTTAATGCATTGGAGACACTACCTGCTGGGCAATGCGTTTGTGTTATTTTCTGATAATTCAGCGCTGCAATATATAATGCAACAACACAAATTGAATCATAAGCATGCCAAATGGGTAGAGTATCTGCAAAGTTTCACCTTCGTACTAAAACACATCAGTGGGCAAGCCAATAAAGTGACAGATGCCTTGAGCAAAAGAGATTTGCTCTTACAGGAAAGTACAATACAAGTGATGGGATTCGAGCACCTAACGGATTTGTACCAGGCCGACTCGGACTTCAAGGAAGCCTTTGAAGCTTGTCAGAATCCCGTGCTGAGGAATACAAGTCCATGGTTGGATTACAATATGTAGGAAGGACTATTATTCAGAGGAGGACAGTTATGTATCCCGGACTATTTGATGAGGGAAATATTATATGGGAGAAACATAGTGGGGGTCTAGCCGTCATTTCGGCATAGAGAAGACTTTGGAGCAGCTCGGACACTTTTATTACTGGCCTAGAATGCGCAGGAATGTACAACAGTATGTGAATAGGTGTAAAGTATGCCAACTAGCAAAGGGACATAGTCAAAATACTGGACTTTACACACCACTACCTATTCCAAGCAGGCCATGGGACTCAGTCAACATCAACTTTGTCTTGGGACTGCCTAGAACACAGCGAGGATATTACTCAGTGATGGTGGTGGTAGATAGATTTTCAAAAATGGTGCATTTCACTCCGTGTCGAAAAACTAGTGATGCCACTCATGTAGCTCACCTTTTTTTCACAGAGATTGTTAAATTACATGGCCTACCTAGAACTATTATTTCTGACAGGGACGTAAAATTCACAGGACACTTTTGGCGCACCCTGTGGAAAAAGTTGGACACACATTTGAACTTCAGTTCTGCATATCATCCGCAGACTGATGGACAAACATAAGTGGTGAACAGGAGTTTGGGAAATTTGTTATGGAGTTTGACTGGGGAAAATTCACGATTATGGGATCGCGCTCTTGCTCAGGCAAAATTCGTTTATAATGATTCGCCAAATCGCATCACCGGGCACAGTCCATTTCAAATCTTATACGGTGTGCATCCTCGAGGGATACATGAATTGTGCGATTTGGGAAAGTTGGAGCAGAGGAGTGCAGACAGAGAAGATTTTGCAGAAGCGATGAGTGAACTACATGAACGGGTGAAGTTAAAGTTGCAGGACAACGTGCAAAAATACAAACAACAGGCAAATTCAAAGTAGAGGGAAGTCCAATTTAATGTTGGTGACGAGGTCCTTGCACACTTGCGCAGAGAACGGTTTCCTAAGGGCGCATACAATAAGCTAAAATTTAAAAATATTGGTCCTTGCAAGATTTTGCATAAGTTCTCAGCCAACGCTAATGAAATCCAGCTGCCATCTGATATAGGCATATCACCTATTTTCAATGTGGCGGACCTGTTCCCATATACTGCCAATGGAGAGGAAGACAGTGTGTACGGCAAGAACGGGACACCCAAGTTAGAGACTATTCTTGGATGAGGCACATGCCTTCGGTTCAGCCCCATGAGATCGAGAGGATTCTCGATACCCAGGTAGCCAAGAGGACTCGCAGGAAAGAGTATTTATGATACCTTGTCAAGTGGAAGAACCGTCCAATTGAGGACAGTTCGTGGCTCAACGTGACGCAGATAAAGAAGGATGGTTATTCTGTGGAGGAGCTCATGGAACGGAGCTCTGACTTTTTCTTATCCCGGGCGCCTGATGCAGGAGCATCTGGCTGACAGGACGAGATAAAAGGAAGGTTGTTTGGTCTCTGAAGGGGACGGAGGAGTAAATTTGCTGAAGGGATAATGTGTTTGTTTTTTTTTTTTTTGATTAAGCTGTCTAAGTCAAGTAACTGAACAGTAATTAGGAACAATAGAAATTATAATTAGTTAGGACTAGAGTTTTAAAACAACCAATTTTGTCTTTGTGTTAATGACGAATGACAAAGAAAAAGTTCTAAACAAAACTGATGTAACTAATCAAAGCATAACCGATAGCGGTTGAAGGGAAACTGACAGTCATCTAATAGTTGTTAAAAGGGGAACATAACACAATAGTTTTTTTTCGATTTTCTAGGTAATGAAAAAATTGATTGTTACAAAAAATTCTGTGCACTCCAGCCTCTCTAGCGTCTCTAGACTGTTTTGAGTTGTTATACAATATAACATCCGTTTTTCTTTTATGTACAGTATAGTTCTGTGTGTGACATAATTCACAGGTGTATGGTTATATGTAAATCGAGCTACGCTGGTCCAACGAGAGAATTAAGTCTGGACAACACACGAAAGAACCCCCAGGACGAGGGATGAAAAACCATTTACAGTTTACAAGAAATCTACAGGCGGAATTATCAAGACCCGACCCAAATTAAATGACAATCGAGTAATTAATCTCAAACATTGCTAGGTATGCACAACAGACGAATATACATAGCTCTATGCATTTAAATTTATACAGAAGAGAAAACATAAATTTTGTGCATTTATTTCATATATATCGGTCAAACAAAAAACCATTCAATAGTTACAAATTCCGTGCCAAATTCCTTGACCAGTTGGGGCAAGATACCACACGGGGTTAAAAACCCTTGACACAATTATAGACACCAGACAGAGAAATAGCAATTGTAAACCCCACAGCCGAGACTGTAACTATCAGCGGCGCAACCAACCATTGACACACCAACTTGACAAAACCCGACTAGACTTGAACAAAAATAAACAAAAGCAACCAGAGTATAGAAACATTGCTACCTGTGACAAGTTGGGATAACCAAGCCTCCAGGCTTCGAATCACTTCGAGCAGCCAACCAAGCCACCAGGCCCCGAATCCTTTCGAGGGACAAGATCTACAGTCACAAAACAATGTCATAAAAAAAAAAGAAATGGTTCGCAAGGAGGGACGAAGCATATAACGGGACGACATAAAACACTCGTAAGTGTTTACCTGAACTTGGTGAGCCGTGGCCGAAGCAGTTCCACCAGAATACCCTGCTCATGAAGGAGCTGATACATTAGTTAGCTGAGAGAAGGAAATGCCAAAGCTGATAGCATAGAACCGGAGAACATACCTTGTGAGTGACGAAGGCGCTAGAGAAAGTTGACACCATATCCTGCCTGAGAACGAGGAGGAATGAACAGAACCTTGAGGACGGACATCTGAAGCAGCTCCCACCAATAATCGAATACAGTGATAGAGAGAGGAAAACCACATGCATTAATACAATTATTTACAGGAAGCATAGAGACGCAACCGCAGACCATAAACATCCAGTGAACAATCAAGAACAAGAACGGAACAGAGGAGATCGGACCTTACCGAGTCGACATTGTCAACAGACCAGGAGGAGCAACGCTCGGGCAACATTCCGAGTCAGAGGATAAGCAGTAGAACCCTAGGTCGAAACCTCCAGAAACCACCGAGCATGCAGAGCATACAAACCCCAAATGAAATGTGCAAACCAAATGACCAAGTGAGGGTTTGATTGCCCATACCCAGGTGGGACGAGAAATTCGAGGGAGGAAAGTTGGCAATCAACGGAGGGCTGAGGTACCAATCATCTGTTTAGGTACAAAGGGCCATTACAATATCCATAAATTCAACTACTGACGAATCGACTGATATCCAAAAGAAATCTGTTGTTCATTATTAATTGCCACATAATTCTCGCATTGTTGTTCATGGAGAAGGGCTACGTGGGCTGGGACCATCAATTTTCCTATAAAGAAAACTCATCCATGCCAGAGGAATAAGGTTCCTTGAGAATTGCATAGTTTTACAGGGTGTGATATCAATGTTACATTTGGTAACAGTAGGATCACCCAAGATAAACAATGCAAGGAAATAGGAGCTTGGAGGATAGAGGAGAAGGCTTGTGAGAAGCATTTTTTGCTTGTGAGCATCCAGGAGGATTGTATTGAGAGTTGGCTAGCTATGAGAGCTAACGCTTTGTATAATTCTGATGTATTTCCACCTTGTATGTTAATACAAATAGTGGGGTTTTAAGCTAAGGCTTCCCCTTGAGTATTTTCTGTGTTTCATGTGTATTGATTCTTTTTCTTATGTTTATATGTGTTCAGCTCTCATTCAACTCTATTCTTTAAGCTTCCACAAGTTTGATAGTAGAAATAGATTATAGTATTTTGCATTGGTATATTGCATTATCAAGTTAATCTATAGTCAGATTTTCTACATAGATCTCAAAAGTAATTTTGTAGAAAATTTACAGGAAATTTTACACATAACACTTACGGACCCACCACACTCCATCAAGATAAAATAATATCATTAAAATATTAAAAAATAAAAATATATAAAAAATAATATTTAGTTAATAAATACCATATTAAATTTAAGTATCTAAGTCACTCACACTCACCTAATTAGTATTAAATGTCACTCGATAAATTTGTAAATATGATTAGATGAAGATAAAATGATCAAAATTTTAATAGTGATAAAAATCTCTAAATATTAGATGAAAAACTAATAAATAATAAGAATTCAAATATTATTTCTAATTTTTTATTTATGTAAATACTATTAAAATTTTGTTAATGGCAAATATGATTAGACCTTTGTGAATTGAAAAATAAAAAATAATAAAAAAATAAATATTATTTATGATTCCCTACTGATGTAGATATCATCGAGTTCACCAGAAATCATTCTTCCTGCAACTATTTTTCGCAAGTTGGGCATTAATTATATCAATCAAATATGGGTGGAGACAATTATATATCGTCAGTACGAGAAGGATTTGAGTTTATATGGGGTTTTGGATGCAGGGTGGGATACCTACATTTTCAACATTTTTCAACATTTAATTATGGATGGAATTGGTACTTGGATTTGCATGAAGGATTTGGGTTTATATGAGGTTTTGGATGCAGAATGGGATACATATATTTTCATATTTTAATTTGGATGGCACTATTCTAGATAGATGGTGATAGATAAATTTAGTTAAAAAGGGAAGTTGGTGTAAAATCAGATTTAGGTGAAAGTTGTATACACTTTTATTTTTAAGTCGCAATAGTGTGAGAACTGGGATGGTTGGTTTCATAGAATTTTGTAGTGGAACTTCTCTCAACTAAAGTGTTTTGGTTGGCTATTTTGATAGAAAAAAATATTTAGTTGGGATAATTTCTGTAGGCATGGACACATCCGTCCTTGCAAGTGCATATTATGCTTATAAGCTAAGGGGATGTGACATATATTTTTCACTTGCCACTTTTCAAATTGGGTGTTAAACAATTTAAAACTCAATGTTGTATAAGGCTAAGGGGATGTGACATATATTTTTCACTTGCCCTTTTTCAAATTGGGTGTTAAACAAATTAAAACTCAAGGTTGTATGGAATCAATCCTATGTGGAATCTTGTATCCTAGGGTAAAAGAATGAATATAAGGCTTTTCATACTCTTCTTTTCTATACCATGTGGGGTATATGGAGATGTAGTTGGGTTGTTTGAAAATAAATTGCTGAAACATGCATAAAAAATTGTGCATATTTTAATGCTATTGGTCTTGTGCTTAATTCTTGATACATGAGAAATATCAATCACGTGGATATTTGGAGTAGCTACCTTGTGGGGTATTTTGATGGGGCAACCAACAAACAATCCTATGGTTGGAGCTTACATTGTTATGAAAGGTGGTGAATGCTTCCATTTTAGCTGATTTAGAGGCAATTGTAAAAATTATAGGGCTGAGCTCATTTACTTTATGAGGTGTATTATTCTATGTTAGATGACTTTCTCTTAAAAAACTAGATATTTTTGGTGACTCTAAAGTGGTGATTAGATATTGAAACAATCTTTTTTTTTCCTTATTTTTTAGATATAAAAAATCAAATTTTTAGTTAAACAATTTAATGAAATTTATTTTACTCTGGAGCAAAATAGAATAACAGATATGTTATTAAATATTGGATAACAATTCAATCCAGAAAAGGATTGAAAAGATCAACTCTGCATATTTCATAGATGACCAATTGTAGAAAATACTTGATATAATCCAAATATTGTATATGGGGTTGTTTCTGTTTTTTGGTATTCCACTTATAGTACTCTAATTAAAAATTAGAATGTTAATGTTATGCTGGAATAGTCAGCTACACTAGTAGTGTTTTGAGAGAAGTTTATATGATGTGGCAATTTTGAATATACAAACAATTTTTTTTATCATTAATTTAAAATCTGTTCTTACTAGAGGAGAAAAAAACTTCACTCAATGAAAAAGAATTCTGGAATATTAAATTCTTTATAGAAATTTGTGAAAATGAAGAGAAATAATTAATGATAACAAGTCTTTTCATATAATAGAAATTTGTGAAAATGAAAACAAATAATTTATGATATTTGTCTTTTCATATGTCTCTTCCTATTAAACTTCACTTAATAGAAACTTGTGAAAATGAAAAACAAATATTTTATGATACCCTGTCTTTTCATATATCTCTTCATATTGTACACATTGATAAAGAATCTTAAGTTGTCATTTTTGGAATGGAATGCAATGAATGGCTCTGCCCTTTTTCTTTTTAATTTTATCCAATCATCATGTTAATATATTTTTTTTGTTTTCTATTTTTTAAAATCAAACAAATTGCAGGTGGAGAATATTTTTTTAACTATAAAAGTTCAAATCAGATATCAACAAATTTTGAACTGTAACTTTTAATTAATCAAATTCAACAACTGTAATTTGGATTTACAAAATTCCATGCCAAAATTTATCAAAATGTTGTGGGAATTTTCATAATTTCAGGACAAAAAAGCAGCATGTTTAAACTACAGCATTTTGAAAAACTAGCAGCATGTTTAAACTACAGCATTTTGAAAAACCAGTTCTAAAATGTACAAGATTTGTAAAAGAAAATGTGAGTTTGAGTACTTTAAATTGAGAAATATATATAATTTTATAAATTTTAGTAGTCAAATTATTATGTTGAAGGTAGATTGTTGAAGGTAGATTCTTATATGTGAAAAAATAATTTTATACATTATTAAATATCTAATTTAAAATTAGATTTATTATTATTATTATGAAATACTCCAAATTAATTTTTAGATTTTTTAATAAAAATTTATTTAAATTTTTAAATAAAATTTATTCTAACAATCATATGATTTTACTATACCATTATTTGTAATTGCAATTTATTTTTTAAATCATTCATTATGTACCTATACAATTAACGTCAATCTTGTTTATCGAATTTCAAAATATTTTTGAAATCTTGTTTATCAAATTTCAAAATATTTTTGAAATCTACAATCAATTGACCTCAATCTTATTTATAAAATTTCAAAATTTTCTCCAAAAAACATAATTATTCTTCTTCCAGCGGATCAATCTTTCTTGGTTAACGATGGGTTTAGATTGGATGGCGTAACATCCGGCAAATCCTATTTCCAACTCCACTGCAATATAAATGCTTCTGACATGCAAGGGGAATAGGGGTTGCCTTGCTGCTAACATGCCAAAGTCAACTTTGAGAGAAATATAAATGCAAGGCAACCCCTATTCCCCTTGCATGTCAGACTGCATTTATATTGCAGTGGAGTTGGAAATAGGAATCGCTGTAACATCCGGAGAAAGCTCTGTACTTAAAATTGACAGCCTGACACCTGTCGCTGAAAAGACAAATGTTCACGGGACGCAGGAGGCTGTGCTCTCCGTCTTTTCCTTTGAAAACTAGTCCACTTTATGGATGAGTGTGTCACTATCATGACAACCAGCTTGAATATTGTATATTTTTTCCCAAAATCCAAGTTAAAGCATCTATAGAGACCAGCATATTTAATAAATATGGGATAGAAATATGTTTTGTTTTATACCATGTTGAATATTTTTTTCCAGATGCTGCTTAAAGCATACACCAGCTTAAATAAATATTAAATAGGAAAATGAATATTAAATAGAAAAATGATTTGTTTTTTATAAAATAGGGTTATATATGTGTTAAGTATTGTGAGTTTTGAGATGGTTAGCAAGTTTAATCTATGGCTTGAGTATGTGTAATTAAGAGAGTATCTAAGTTTTCAAAATCAAATCACTCTATATTTATCTAGTGGCCACACCTGGAATTTTGCCTAAAGGTTTCAAACTAGCTACCTATTCCTTTTCACTACATACTCAATAAAACACCCTATAGACTTTATTAAAGTTATATTGTATTAATGTTTTTTAATTTATATATATTTAAATAATTTTATAACTAAATATAAAATTATTTAATTTCAAAGTGATTCAATATATTAAAAAAATATATATTATTTATTCATTGACGCAAGCAGGGCCTGCAATACCCAAGATCTTTAACATTTCTTGCATATAAGAATGCATGTCAGTTTTTCCCAAATCAAAAACCTTAATTACTGTCAAATTCACACTTTACCAATGCAATGCGATATGTTCTCAAAACCCATATTCATTAATAACATGTCTTCACAATTTCTCTATTGGCTTTGAAACTCATACAAGGTTCTTCTATGAAGTCCAAACTCAAATCTTCATCATAAAACTTTGTGCAAAAGTAGAACTCCAATCCATGTTTACACATTTTCATTCAATTACAAACTCAAATCTTACACATACACCTTTTAAAATCGGATTTCTCAAAAGTCAAATGCGCCTCTTAAACTTTAACAATATGTTGGTCAACCAACACTTTTACACATTCATCTCCATTTACCAATTTCATAAACTGTTTGGACTTAGAGTTACAACTTATATATGCGCCTTTTACCAAGCTCAAATCTAACAATAGAATCCAAATTACATACCTGTTTATCCACCAATAACACAGGTTCTTTGTAATACCAATTCTCCCTTTGTAGTTGCTATGGAACTACAGTCTCAAATTCCAGCATTTGATCTTAAATCTTCCGGCACTAAAGCAGTACATTCCGACATAAGAAATCGATGTTTAACATCGATTTCACTCAAGAGTCAATCATGACTTTCTCTGCTCCGAATTAACTTCATAGATTCCAATTTCTTAGCTGTATTCCAAGACCAGTAGCCTTTCCTGCAATTACAATCAACTAATACATAGAGTTTAGTTCTACACTACATAAACTCTGCGTTTTAAACTATTCTTCAGTCGACTTTCTGCAAGATATATATACATGCAACTCTGGGTGGATTTAAACATGATTTTTCACACAACAACTCAATCAACATTCCATTAAACAATTCCACCTCCTTGAAGTCGACTTTCCAAGTTAATTGAGCTCCTTTTGAACATCTATGTCTTGTACACACACCGATCTTTGAACACAAATCAATACATTCGACACTAAGGATCTTCAATCATGGGGATCGATTCACAATGAAACTGGCATTAATAAGAGACTTTATCCAACAGACTTAACCAATTTATGCATTAACCACTTATAGTATTGATCCAGAGCATAACATAATTCATAATAACAGTGTATTAAATAAATTCAATGCCTCTCATCACAGCTTTGTTCAGAACCTCATAGCAATTTAAATTTGTATTTAATTGAATTCCAAAACAGAGTTTTGAAAAACCATCCTGCGCCCTCTTGCCAGATCTTCTGTGCCTGAGACTTATCATAAGACTATTCAGATTAACATAAGAATTCAACCTGGATTTCGTTTTTGCTGAGTTGAATTCAAATCTACGTTTTCAACTCAATGTAAAATACAATCCTGAAAATTGTATTCATTCTGAAAACTATGTTCCTATATTGGACTGGGTTAAAAGTCTGCGCCCTTCATACAATCACGCCATAACCCATTCAGATTCAGCTAATCGATTGTAACATTCTAGCAAACAGATGTTTGACCTTTATTAATAAAATCTTCGATTTATCACTCAATTCACAATATTCTACAGGTTTATAACTGTGATGCCATATATCCAATATCTAAAAATCGATTTCAGTGTTACCTTTGAAAGTTCATCAACTAATATTGGTAATCCTTGCCTACAATGTTCCCATATTACAATTTATTCATGCACCCACCATTATCATTCCACAGAGATTAATGCACTAATTAACCAGTAAACACCAGCAAATTCACTCTTAACACAGTTATTGACCCATACATGAATTGTCCAGATTAAGGCGCATAACTCAAAATCACACTTTCATAAAAATGAACATACTTACAAACTTATCTTCTTGGCCAAATCTTCAACGTTCTCGGCCCTTACAAATTGCTAGAGGCTTACAGCCTTGGCTGTTCAAGCCTGCTATCAATCACTCTCACCCTCACTCACTCACAATCTCAATGTATTTTCCTCTCAAAACCCCTTCCTATTTATACAATTTAAAAAAATGATCTAATTAAATGCTCAATCGCCTTAATATCTCATCAAATCCCGAAATCTCTCAACATCCCTAAAAGATAGATTCTCATCCCTAAAACTTAGAAACTAATCCCAACTTAGGCTCCTTCATTAATTCTAAATAATCTAGAAACTAATTTCTCTCACATTTACAATTTCTCACAAATAATTAATTAATCACTCAAAATAATATTAATACTTACATGAAATTTTAATATTTCTTCAAAACATGAAACCCCCTAGCTTAGGTAAAATACAATGTGTTTTTCAGAGATGATGCTCCTGCATCAGACTCCCAATGTAAGAAAATTCATGACCACCTGGTCATAAGTCTGGATATTTCCTCCTGGATCCCAAATTTTATTTTGTAATCTTTCTTTGCTTGTCAATTGCTTTACTGCTGCTGTTATCTGCTGTTGTCCTCCAGGTTTCCATATTTTGTGCTGTAGTGCTCCACTTGCTCTGCCTTCCAAGTTTGCTACAGTATTTCTCTTGTTGTCTTTCCTCTTCTTTATTATTGCCGTCTTTCTCTGGGATTCTTTCATCATCAATTTTCTGATACTTTCAATCTCTCGGTCCAATAAATCTCCCGGCTGCTGATTTCTAGCTGCCTGCTGAGCTAAGACGGCTTGCTTAGTTTTTACTGTCACTCACTGACTTCTTGCTTCTATGCTTGTTTCTGTTCTGACTGCCACTTGATCATCCATACCCTCTTGTCTTCTGGAACATAAAACTTTTTCTCCCTTCATTTGACTACTCAACTGAGTCAAATGTTCTGCAACAATACCTGCATTCACAAAACACTTGTTAGAACAAAAATCATAAGGCATCAATGCCTTGTACTCCTTTGCCAGCATTTCAGTACACTGTTTTGAATCCTCCTCCATTATTAGCACATCAGTATGCTGATCCAAACTTCCCAAAGAATCCTCTGAAGAATTCTCAAGACTGTCAACCAGTGTTTCTCTCATATCATCTGCTTCCATGACATCTTTCTACACTCGTTCACTGTACTGAACTCTTTCATCTGCTGTAATCTCCTTGTCATACTCCGAATTGTCCAACAAATATTCCAACAATGCAATTTCTTTGTAGCATTGTTGAAGCATAACATCATCATTTACAGTCCCTGCATTCATGCACAACTTGTCAGTTTGAAAACTACAAGTTTTAACAGTCTCATTTGTCGGTTCAGATACCAGCTCTTCCAGCTGATCCTCTTCTTCATTCACATGAACTTCCTCTTGTACTGTAACAACAAAAGCATTACTTCTTTCTTCTTCAAAGTACTTATCTACCGATAGATTCTTTTCCATGCTTGTGATAGTTTCACAAGATTGCGCATCCTCAAAACCTGTAATCACATCACAACTGTCAGCTATAAAAACACAAGATTTCACATTATCCCGCTGATCTGGATCTGCCCAGTAATTCAAGAAATCATCAATGATCTCCTCCTCTGTTTCATCAATGGAAACCTCCTCAGCTAGTCTGAGTTCTTCTCGTATCAACTGTATATCCATCATCTGCTCGAGCTTCTTCAGCTCTTCTATTAACTGCATGTTTATCTGTCGATCCCTTCTCTGTTGTAGCCTCTGCCACTTCACTCTCCTCCTCATCAGCCAACCATGTCTCTGGCCTTTCATATTCTCCTGCAATAACTCCATCAATAACTCAAGATGAATTGTGATCTCAACTTTCTCTTTCTCGTACTCTTCATCAGTCCACTGCTTCAATATGCCATTTGTCTTGGCATCTTTCTCCCTCATTTTACTGTGGCTTCTTTCTGAACCTCTTATCTGATCTTCCATGATCATATTCTCCATGAGTTGCACTAGCCTCAGCAACAAGCTCTCATATCTTGTCGCCACTTACCTCACAAAGCTCTTCTCACTCAGTCTTTTGGTAAGTACTGGTTCACTGCCTCTGGAACCCCTTGAGCACTCTCCTCTGCTCCTTTAGGTTTCTCTCATCTACAACTATCAAGAACACACTTGTCCTTTTCATTCAACCTCTGTTGAATCTTTAGGTTCTGCCACACATCTAGAATCCTTTGCTGGACTCCTTCATCACTACCCTTCGGCTGTGATCTACTTCTTCCTGCTAAGATTTCTCCACTATACGTGCAACCAAATTCTGCAAATAGTCTTCAAACCAAGTTAAATACCAACTACACAATCTCACCTTTCAAGATCCTGTTGATCATGTTCTCCTTTCGCTTCTGCCATCCTGTTCACTTGCAATTGTGTATGCTGTATATCAAATTTAAAATCTGATCTTCATCACACATTCAAAAATACATTTCAATTCAACAAATCTTCTTGTCCTCATTCAGAAAATAAACATTTTTCACTTCAACAGAGCCAAGCTCTGATACCAAAAATGACATAAGCAGGGCCTGCAATACCCAAGATCTTTAGCATTTCTTGCATATAAGAATGCATGTCAGTTTTTCCCAAATCAAAAACCTTTATCACTGTCAAATTCACACTTTACCAATGCAATGCGATATGTTCTCAAAACCCATATTCATTAATAACATGTCTTCACAATTTCTCTATTGGCTTTGAAACTCATACAAGGTTCTTCTATGAAGTCCAAACTCAAATCTTCATCATAAAACTTTGTGCAAAAGTAGAACTCCAATCCATGTTTACACATTTTCATTCAATTACAAACTCAAATCTTACACATACACCTTTTAAAATCAGATTTCTCAAAAGTCAAATGCGCCTCTTAAACTTTAACAATCTGTTGGTCAACCAACACTTTTACACATTCATCTCCATTTACCAATTTCATAAACTGTTTGGACTTAGAGTTACAACTTATATATGCGCCCTTTACTAAGCTCAAATCTAACAATAGAATCCAAATTACATACCTGTTTATCCACCAATAACACAGGTTTTTTGTAGTACCAATTCTCCCTCTGTAGTTGCTATGGAACTACAGTCTCAAATGCTAGCATTTGATCTTAAATCTTCCGGTGCTAAAGCAGTACATTCCGATGTAAGAAATTGATGTTTAACATCGATTTCACTCAAGAGTCAATCATGCCTTTCTCTGCTCCGAATTAACTTCATAGATTCCAATTTCTTCGCTGTATTCCAAGACCAGCAGCCTTTCCTGTAATTACAATCAACTAATACACAGAGTTTAGTTCTGCGCTACATAAAATCTACGTTTTAAACTATTCTTCAGTCGACTTTCTGCAAGATATATATACATGCAACTCCGCGTGGATTTAAACATGATTTTTCACACAAAAACTCAATCAACATTCCGTTAAATAATTCTGCCTCCTTGAAGTCGACTTTCCAAGTTAATTGAGCTCCTTTTGAACATCTATGTCTTGTACATAGACTGATCTTTGAACACAAATAGATACATTCGACACTAAGAATCTTCAATCATGGGGATCGATTCACAATGAAACTGGCATTAATAAGAGACTTTATCCAATAGACTTAACCAATTTCTGCATTAACCACTTATAATATCGATCCAGAGCATAACATGAATTCATAATAACAGTGTATTAAATAAATTCAACGCCTCTCATCACAGCTTTGTTCAGAACCTCACAGCAATTTAAATTTGTATTTAATTGAATTCCAAAACAGAGTTTTGAAACACCATCCTGCGCCCTCTTGCCAAATCTTCTACGCCTGAGACTTATCATAAGACTATTTAGATTAACATAAGAATTCAACCTGGATTTCGTTTTTGCTGAGTTAAATTCAAATCTGCATTTTCAACTCAATGTAAAATACAATCCTGAAAGTTGTATTCATTTTGAAAACTATGTTCTTATACTGGACTGGGTTAAAAGTCTGCGCCCTTCATACAATCACACCATAAACCATTTAGATCCAGCTAATCGATTGTAACATTCTAGCAAACAGATGTTTGACCTTTATTAATCAAATGTCCGATTTATCACTCAATTCACAATATTCTACAGGTTTATATCTGTGATGCCATATATTCAATATCTGAAAATTGATTTCAGTGTTACTTTTGAAGGTTCATCAACTAATATTGGTAATCCTTGCCTACAATGTTCCCATATTACAATTTATTCATGCACCCACCATTATCATTCCACATAGATTAATGCACTAATTAACCAGTAATACCAGCAAATTCACTCTTAACACAGTGATTGACCCATACATGAATTGTCCAGATTAAGGCGCATAACTCAAAATCACACTTTCATACAAATGAACATACTTACAAACTTATCTTCTTGGCCAAATATTCAACGTTCTCGGCCCTTACAAATTGCCAGAGGCTTACAGCCTTGGCTGTTCAAGCCTGCTATCAATCACTCTTACCCTCACTCACTCACAATCTCAATGTATTTTCCTCTCAAAAACCCTTCCTATTTATACAATTTAAAAAATGATCTAATTAAATGCTCAATCCCCTTAATATCTCATCAAATCCCTAAATCTCTCAACATCCCTAAAAGATAGATTCTCATCCCTAAAACTTAGAAACTAATCCCAACTTAGGCTCCTTCATTAATTCTAAATAATCTAGAAACTAATTTCTCTCACATTTACAATTTCTCACAAATAATTAATTAATCACTCAAAATAATATTAATACTTACATGAAATTTTAATATTTCTTCAAAACATGAAACCCCCTAGCTTAGGTAAAATACAATGTGTTTTTCAGAGATGATGCTCCTGCATCATTTCTTGACTATGTAAACAGTTACAAGGGTCTATTGCAATTGTTAATATAAATCGATGATATAAGAAATTATAATACCGACTAGAATATTGGCCAACAAGAGATGTAAACCCTATACTATTGGGGGGGCAATGAAAAATACTAAAATAGTTTATCTCGAATTTCAGTGCAATTCAAAATGTTTCTTTACAATTTCAAAGATGATGTTCTCAGAGGAAACATTGGAGATATTTAACATCATCAACCGCATTGCACTAGAGTTTCCAGCAAAGTTGCAAATTTTACACCAAAAGTTATGAATAGTTGGGAGCAGATGTCTGACTCATTTTCATATAATACGTGATGATGTCTGAAACTTGTGAGGCTATGATACACATTTAGATTTGGAAAGATAACCATCATATTGTTCATGAATTAATATTATTTTATTTAGTTTAGCTCATCTACTACTTGTATTTTTTCAAAATCTATCAAATATTTTCTATTGGAACTTGAAAGACCATCTCTGAAGATTAAGAGACAATCCATGTTGGAAAGGTTATATAATATGCCAATTTGTCATAAGGTAAGTGATTTCTCTTTATCTTCTAGCTTTGAATGAATTTTTTTTTACTAATTGTTATCTTCAATGATTTTTTTATGTGTCACGATTCTTCTCGAATTTATGTCTTATGCCATTTCATTTGCAATATTTGTTGCAATTGCTAGTTTAAAAACCATGTAACAATATTCTTAGCATGGAGATTCTTAATTTTCAAATAAGCTTTGATATAATAGCATGTGCCAACACTGTGGTTTATTAATACTACATGTCTAAAAAAACATAAATCATTTCACAGGACATTTTTTTAATCAATCAGTTCAATTAGAAGGGAGAAAGGGCACAACTACTTTGAAGATAAATCTCAATCTTTAACTGGTGAATACTACAAAAAAATATTGAGTGGAAGTTAAATTCCTATCATCCATCTAATAACAAACGTGACTATATAAAGTAAATGTTTGGTTTCCAATAGGCATCAATCCATGATAACCATAAAAATGCTTACCTCATTATACATCTCACATTACACATTTAAAAATAAATCATATG
>APFE030554651.1:42076-66589 GCA_000404065.3 Pinus taeda | reverse complement strand
TGGAAATAAACCAGCTAGGGCGATGGTAGCTTATCTCTAAGAAGAGATGTGTGGCTACATGCCTCTGAACTGTGTTAGAATGAGGCTCGAAGGCCTATTTATTGTTGAGAAACAATGGAAAACCTTTCACATCTTGAAACCTAACCCTAGAAGATGAAACGCCAAATTGTGGGCCCCGTTTGGGTAAATTGGTACATCAATTTCCCGGGGTCATAACTTTGGCATACGATCTCCATTTGATGCGTACAATAGCTCGTTAGAAAGATCTATCTGAGTAATACCACTTTGGGAGCCAACATCGGTCCATGGACCCATGTTGCCCGAGATTTCCCAAAAAAAATGTCGTTTAGGGCCTCAAAACAGCTCCGAAAGTTCAGGTCCCGGAAAACTGCTAAAAATAGTAAACTGTGCTACAATTTAGGAAACTAAAAAGACTGAAAGAGACAGTTGTGGGGGTCCAAATGGGATAGGTGGGTGGCCACCAACATCCACCTGGATCAAAAGGGTTGTTACTCCTGAAAGCGCTGATTGCAATATATGTTGCAGACCCGATGCAACATTACAGTTTGACTTAATGCTATATCGCATCGGCAAGAGAATTGGACATCGGCCATCGTCGATGTCATGAGCTCGACTTATACAAGACTTTCGGAAGCTACGACTGCCGATTGCGATTACACAGCAGACCCAATGAAGTTATAGATGCGGGCGTAAGGCATTTGAAGTCCGCCCTTAAGCGTTCGGTCGATTTTTCCATATATTCCTGTGTATTTCAATATTTGTATTGCCCGGGGTTTTTTAGGCCTTAAAACTTATAATAACGGTTCCGATCATTCAGTGGGCCTGAACGATGGCAATTGCAATTGCGATGGTGACATGGTAGGTGGGGCCTCCTGATTGGTACAGTCTCTCTGTAAAACAATAAAGTCCTGTGTATGCCTATTATTATTGAAAAAGGGGCTCTGTTACAGTTTTTAATATGCAACATGTTTTCTCTATGTATTTCGGTCCTCTCTTATGAATTTACGTGTCCCTAGAGTGTTGGTGAACTCGAAGATACAGAGGAAGCCGAAGGACAAGCTAGCGCAGAGGAAGCCAAAGTGACATGAAGAATCGGGAAGCCGAAGGATCAAGCGAGCACAGGGGAAACTACAGCGACTGAGGAGGAAGTCGAAGAGCCAGCGGAAAGAGGAAACCAATGGTCAGAGACATCAAGAATATACAAAAACAGAGAACAAGGAAAGTTGAAGGTTGTTGTTGAAAAAGCTGGAAGAAACAAAGGCAGCCGTAGGGTCCAGCAAAACAAAAAAAGGCCGAAGGACCAACAGGACAGGAGGCATTCGAAGGGAAAGCATCTTCATTGATCATGTTACCCTGTGAAAGACTCAGACCTGTGATGAATTAATCAGGTATACGATGCAGTCTGTAGAACAATTATGTGATGTAATAAATAATGTTTTATCTGACATTGTTTGAAGGGAGAAATAGCCAGTAGAGAAGCAGTCATGCTGAAGCATTTACTGTGATAGTGAGAATAGATGCTTGAATAGAAAGTTGGTTCTTGTGCAGAGCTTAGTCCAGCTAATAGTAGACTCACTAAAGCTATGTGGAGAAATTATCAGAGATCATGAAGGCTATTGCAGACTCTGTGTGGACAGTATGAAGAGTTGTAATGACTCCTTCATAAGAAGACTGGTTTTCATTGATGTTGTAGCATGGAGACTACAGTGAAGCTGTAAACATACAGAACTCAATAAAGAAGAGTTCTAAGAGAAGAACATTACTATCAAACATGCCTTGACAAGATTGGGTCGGAACCCTTGGGGTTGGTGCCTCAAAAGTAGGAAGGATTGGTGTCCTTGGGATTAGTGCCTCAGAAGTAGGAAGGATTGGTGTCCTTGGGAGTTGGTGCTCCTAAGTCCAAGATTGTTTCCTTGGCAAAACAGAGTTGGTGCTCTAGAGGTTGGACCTTGACAAAAGTCCAAGTTGGTGCTTGGCAACTGATTGCAACCATTTATATATTGTATCTATTTTATTGCAAAGATTATATTAATAAAAGCATTTATACCTGTTGTTCATCTTGTGTTCTGAATATAAATGTTTTAACTGGTAAAACAATAGTTGAAAAAGAAATATTGATTCACCCCCCCCCCCCCTCTCTCAGTATTTCCAACAGCCTCTCCTCCCTCGTGGCACTCCTTAAATGCTCATTATTCATTTTTAATTTCTAGTTTTCACTTTCAACTCTTGACTCTAGATATCGATGACCTTAGATTGACTCTTTGACTCATCACTCTATACTATTTTTTTATTTTTAGTTATATCAATTTACTATTCGAGTCTTCAGACTTCAATATTTAGTACAGTCTCTTTTTCTTAATACTAATTAGATTCTAGAATGATGAATTTTAATTTTAAATCAATTTAGAATCTAGAATAATTAATTATGAATAGGACCAATGTATCTTTATTGAATCTTGTGGTGTATGGATGAACAATATATATATCAATAAGAATAATGAGTATGGGTCAATTTATTTCATATTTAATTCAATTATGTATAGATCAATATATTTATGCTTTCATTATTGGATATGAATTTGAAATATATATATATATTGACGTCTCCTCATCCCCCTAAATTTCCATAAAATTTGAGGGTACTCCCACATGTCCCCCCTGTGCGTCTTCCCACACACATATCCCCTTGTCCCAAAGTATTGGAGGAACATTGAAGATTAGCCACCAAGAAGAACGATTTTGAGGTAATCACTACTATTCTTGATGTTGAATCCTTCTAATGCCAAAAACCTCTCTCCTAGGCAATTTCACACTAAGCCCTAATTGAGGTCGCTTGTCCTTGAGAGGGCTAATATAAGAGAGAAAATGTGCAAATTTCAAGTTGAGGGTAAGATAAAGGTTGATCATCACATTTTAAATAAGCCCAATGCCTAGTCCTTAGGTGGATGAAATCTATGGGATTGCTAGAACAACGAAAACTTGCAAAGGAGTAAGGATATTTTGATGCCCTAACATCAAAACCCTAACTTTTGTTTTTGTGAGGAATCAATTTTCACTTGGGAGAGAAAATGAAAATCATTCACCATGGGATTACCATTAAAATATCATTCATGAGTAATTCATGTAGTAATAACATCTAGTTTCTATGGAATTGATTTTCAACAAATTAGGGCACATTAAAAAACCCTAGATTACCAATATATTCCATACATTAGACATAAAAACATAAATTTATCAATAACAACGCTCACATTTAAGATAACGTTCAAGAATAATCCTTTTATTGATCCAAGATAACTTCTCCAAAGACAAGAATATAGGTTCAATAAACAAAATGATCCATAAATCACATCTCTCTAAAGGCACAAGAAGGCCAAAATTCCCCATGAGAGACTGAATTAGTCCAAGTGATGATGAACGGAATGAAAAATCCTCTTCTATATTTATATGAGGAAAATTCATAATGTTAGCCTAAAATATCCTACTAACAAGTTAAATCACAAGAAACCCTTGGGTTAAAAGCCAGCCCACTAGCTTTTGATCAAAAGTGAAAAATAATGCCACACGTGTGAGTCACTAGGCTTCTAAAGTCGATGTCATATATGAAGTAGACTCCAAATGCCATGTGTTCATGTTATGAGGTGCCAAGTGTGATGTAGTAGCATTTAAAATTCATTATTTGAGGGTTGGCCCTCAAGTTATCCTCAATGGCTCTCCGTTGTCCCAAAAATCCAGTTGGGGCAACACAAAGTGGTCTCGATGGGTCTCCAACTACTCATAATATCCATATTTTCTCCAACATTAAGGGCTTTTTAGGTGCTATTAGCCCTCCCAAGTATCTAAAGCTGAGGCCATCCTCATATGAGCCTTGAATCAATTTCCATCCCTCATAAGGTGCTAAGGTCAATCTGGGGGCATGTTGTGTCCAAGGGTGACACTTGAAGAATCATCAAATCTAATGCAAATTGGTAGAACATCGAGGGTGCAGGAGATGCCCAAGGTCATGTGTGATGTGTTATTGCTAGGAGGCCCAATCCTATAAATGCTTCACCTGCTAGTGCCAATGTACTCCTCTCAAGGCTTGGGTATATGTGCGTAAGGTGCCCAAGACATGGGTTGTTGAACCACCTGACAATCACAACATAGATTCTAGAGAAAATAACCAATCATTAGGGACAAAAATCATTATTGCATCTAAGTGAACCAATCTTAAATGTAGATGGATATTAAATACTTCAAATAAGGATTCCCTTCCAAAATCAGGGCCTTGAGCTTGCAATGGTGTTTCCTCCCTAGGTAGGAGTGGCTAAAGGACAACCCTATTAGGTGTTTCTAGCCCCTAAGGGGAAGTAACATTTCCTGAATCCACCCTTCAATTGATAGGTGTGAGTGAATAACAATGAAGGTATGGAGGGGAGAACATTTCATGGCCAAGTGCCATGGTCAAAGGAATCACTAATGGAGACCCACATCTTGAGTGTATATATGTGACGAGGGAGTTATCATGGATGCATGAGTTACCAACTCGTCCTTTGTTTTCCACCCCTCTTGTGCCCCTTTTACTATTGCTTGATTTTTCTTTGTCTCACTGCTCATAACTCAAGGGTTAGAGCTTGCTTTGAATGATATAACAATTGTATTACCCCTTAATGATGAGTTATTTTATCGCTCATCAAGGTTGGGACATGAAAGGGTTCATTTTTATGATATAATGGAGCAACATGTGCTCAAGACCCGATGATGGACATAATGAGTGAGGTAGAGCTCATGCTAGACTTTTTCCCATGTGTTAATTTGTATTTCGTGGCCATACTTTTCATTTTGATATGCTTTCTTTTGATTTTGTTTTTGTAGCCATGATATGATTTTTTTGTTTCTTTTAGTTGCATCAACCTCCCAAGGAAAAGTTTTTGGGCCCTACCCAGGTATGAGGATGTATGGGTGTTAAATCCCAACAAATCAATGGTCAGTTGAACCTAAATAATGGATGTGAGATAAGGGCTTATAATGTATGATTGAAAGAAGTATGGAACAAGGATAGATGGAACCATGCTATCTCAATAAGGGCTTCCCAAGTATTTCCCCTCTTATATCCATTGGGCCATTAGGGGAGGTCACATTGAACTAGCATTGAAGATTAACCCACCATTTAAGGTGAGAGAACAAGATCACGATCAAAACCCCTCCTCCTTCTAGGTCACCCAATAATCCATATCAAATGCATAGATATAAACAAGCATACGCATCCAATTGCAACATTATTAAAATACGATTCAATCGTAAACCTACCTTCATCCATGTGATCTTACCGGATGGGTGAGACACATGGATGATGCAAGTCACAAAGATATAATGGCACATCATCAACTAGTGATGGCTATCAAGGGTTGGTGTTTGCACGACTGACTGACTAGCTATGAGGAATAGGAGAAATGAAATGTCACCTGTGAATGAATTGCCTACGAAAGAATGAAATAGCCTATCCAACCTTATAGGTTATAGTCTTGATAAAGGGGATAAACCCAATTTTTCCAATGTTGGGGAAACATTGTGTAAATGTTGGGTCAGCTGGCACAAAAGAACCCAAATTTTGGGGGTTGCATTCACAACCCCTCAAATTTTGGAGCCCATGAAGGAATCTACAAATAGAGGAGAGTTGGAATCAAATTAGCATCATCTATTTGGATCAAATATATTTGTTTTCTTGAGTTGTGGCTCTTAGGGTTTTAAGGCCCCTTTCTCTCTGCTAATTTCGGTGGTGAAATATTCTACCCTAGTCAACCACTTCTATTCATCCAATTTCTTATCATTTATCCAACTCAATTTTGTTGGTTATTGGTTTGGGACATTTTGAAGGTTTATGGTCTAATTGAGGAACTCGGTAATTATCTAATTGAGGGATGAAAATAGTTAAGGGAAATCTGAAGTATAGTGGAGTTACAACAAAGTAAGGTGGAATTTTATGCTTTCATTACTGAATATGAATTATATACATATATATATATGAAAAAATATATTATATACGTCAATGTCTCCCCATGCCCCCTAAATTTCCCTAAAATTTAAAGGTACTCCCACACATCCCCCCTATGCATATTCTCACACTCACATCCCCTTGCCCTGGCGTCTTGGTGGAACATTGAAGATTAAACACTAAGCGGAATGATACTATTCTTGATGTTGAATCCTTCAAATGCCAAAAATCTCTCCTAGGCAATTTCACACTAAGCCCTAATTGAGGTTGCTTGTCCTTGAGAGCACTGATATAAGAGAGAGAAAATGTACAAATTTCAAGTTGAGGGTAAGATAAAGGTTAATCATCACCCTTTAGACAAGGTCATTGCCTAGTCCTTAGGTGGATGGAGTCTATGGGATTTATAGAACAACGAAAAATTGCGAAGGAGTAAGGATATTTTGATGCTCTAACATCATAACCCTAACAATTGTCTTTGTGAGGGATCAATATTCACTTGGGAGAGCTAATTCAAAGCATTCGCCCAGGGGATTACCATTCACATATCATTCATGAGTAATGTATGCAGTAATAACATCTAGTTTCTACGCAATTGATTTTCAACAAATTAGTGTAGGTTTTAACCCCGTACATAAATTACCTGCATACAAATTCTAAAACACAAAAAATAAACAATGCGAGACCATAACACATAAAACACGTATACATAGAGATTTTCCCCTAGATCCCAAAACTGGGACTACCAGCTTGATTTTTTCATTATGTTCCTTTCAATGTTACAATACATATTTATACATGCCGAAGCATCCAATACGATGGACCGAAAACCATTGCGTCCAAAACCATGTGCAAAAATCATGCACAAAACCATAGGTAGGTCCACCCAACCTGACATAGGGTCCAAAACCAAAATTCTCTAGGGCGCTGCCCCGGACCCCATAGAGTGGGGTTACCTGCACCCCTCAAACCCCCCATGACTCCCACGCTATGCAATCGACACAACGAAGGGGGGGCTCCGCCCCCCTTCTAACCCCCCAGTTAACTACGTGGGCTAGTCGTGGAAAGAATATAACACAACCCAACATTCTCCCACTTGTTTTTTTCTTTCCACAAGGGGCCACAAGAGAGCTTAGTCATTTATCCAGCCCTGCAACACCCATTGTTTCTCTACATCAAGAGAACTTCTCACAACTCACATATTTTGTTAATGCGTCTACAGTGTTCTTCAAAGTATCCACTTTTACCAGCAACACCTTTTTGTCTTCTATCATATCCCTCACAAAGTGATACTGAACATCAATGTGCTTTGTCTTTGAATGATATGCAGGGTTCATTGCCAAGAAAATTGCACTTTGGATATCATAGTCTATCCTTATAGCTCCCTATACTAACCCCGTACTTGAACACAACCTCTGCAAGCAAACTGCTTCCTTGCTTGCATGAGTGTCTGCCATGTATTCTCATGGCTGCCATGTATTCCGCCTCTGTAGTTGATAGTGTCACTACAGATTGTTTCTTACTCATCCAACTGACTGCACCTCCAAATCGATTAAACACATACTCACTTGTAGATCTTCGCTGATCCAAATCTCCAACCCTGTTTGCATCAACAAAGCCACGAATATCCAACGCTCTGTCCAATCCTGGTCTTCCTTGGTAGCACAAACCACAATCACTAGTGCCACGCAAATACCTGAAAACCCGCTTCACTGTTGTCTGGTGCTCCTTCCCTAGTTTTGACATAAACCTGCTCAATACTCCCACTGCATGTGCAATGTCTGGTCTAGTACAGACCATTGCATACATCAAGCTACCGACTGCACTTGCATATGGAACACGGGACATGTCCTCTTCCTCTTCTTGTGTCTTGGGACACTGTTCAGCAGATAACTTTACACCTATAAGAATAGAAATCTTCACCAGTTTACTATCCTACATATTAAACCTCTATAATATTGTCTCGGCATATTTCCTCTAGTTTAACCAGAGCTTCATCTTTGTCTGATCTCTCTTAATTTCCATGCCCAAAAGATAGTTTGCAGCACCAAGATATTTCATGTCGAATTTGGAGGACAATTGGGTCTTCAAATCCTGGATAATTTCTTTGTCATTTCCAACCAGCAACATATCATCTACATACAAGAGCAAATAAATAACACGGTCACCAATTAATTTAAAATACACACAGTGATCTGCTTTGCTTCTGGTGAAACCAAGTCCCCGTATAAATGTATCAAATTTCTGATACCACATCCTTGGTGACTGTTTTAACCCATACAATGACTTCTTTAACTTGCATACCAGTTCTTTCTTACCCTTCACCGCAAAGCCTTCAGGTTGCTTCATGTAGATCTCCTCTTATATATCCCTGTGAAGAAATGTTGTCTTCGCATTTGTAATCGCCTAGATTGACCTTAGGTTGAAGGGAGGCAATTCTAGGGTAACCACGAACTAAAATTAACCTGGTAGCTAGCCCTACCAGGTCGGGAGAGGGATCTCTCCTTATGAATCTCAGTCGAGATGACTGGATCAAGAACAAGATTTTATGCTAGGTATAGTAGCTCAAGGGTTTTGATTGAATTTGTTGGTGTTTTTTCCATATCAGGAGGAGCTGGGCAATTTTGGGTCTGGGAAACTAAGGTAAAATCACAGGGGATTCTGTGGGACAAGGTAGGGATGATCTTCAACACCTTAAAGCTTGATGGGGTGAGGAGCTAAAAAGGGCTTGAAAAAGTCAAGGATCCTTCCCAAACAGATGAAAACATAAAATACTGGTGTTTTCCCAAGGCAGAGCATTAAAACCTAATGTATTCCACCTATCTGACTTGAAAACAACAAATCAGAAGAAATTACATGAAAGAGGCATACATAAATAACATGTGAACAAATTAACAGAAAAAGAAACACATGCTAAAGGCCATACCATAGGAATCCCATAAAAATAGCTACAACTTTATTAGTTTCCTTCCAAAACTGCTACAAAATTATAAGTGTTCAGTACATGAGAATTCAGCTGAATCCAACCCTTGCCAATGAGAAATAAAATACATGATATAGACATTGAAATCCCTCATCCTAACCATCAGGGATCGAAACCATGAGAAGAGGAGTTGTTTCAACCATTTCCAAACAAGGACCAGGAATATATGCAGTCAAACAACTTGCCTCTAAAAGAAGGGAAACTAATTCATTTGTTTCAAAACCACCTCTAACTAATGAATCTACCCTCTAACACTATTTTACCATTATATTTACATGTCGTATCATCAATTACATCAGTTAAATCATCCATGAGGAGAGAGAAATCAAATTCACAGTCAAAACAGGCAAATTTTGGTTTTCTGAGCAAAATGGTCATAAGCGCAGCGCCACTGATCCTAAGCGTAGTGCTACTTTACACCTGATTTTGGAGGCCTTCCCCTTAACCAAATTGAGCCCATGATAGATCATTGGAAAGGTCTTCAAGTCTAGTTTCTAGAACACCTAGAATTTTTTAATTTGAAGGTCATTTGCCCCCTCAAAACTTGAATCTCCCAAGATTGCTTATGTGTGTCTAAAAAGAGGCAGAGAGGTCATTTTTTGGTAGTTTTTGGACCTTTTGGTGAACCAGATCTGCTCCAAAACTTTTGAAACTTTCCAAGGTGCATTTACTCATCATTATGAATCCAAAAATGCAACCTTTTCTCCATCTGATGCCCCAGGAAAAAGCGCAATGCCGGTGGCGCTGCATTTGTGGGCAAAATTTATGTGTTGTGAATTTCAAAATTTCAAGAATGCAAAAACTTCTCAAAATTTGCCCAAATTTGGCATGGAACACCACCATCAACTGCTTTGATGGGCTAGTGAGGTTTCAGCCAACATCTTCAATCTATCTTGCTCCTTTTTGCCTTCCAAAGCTCTCCTTAGCCTAGCCTTTAACTTTCTAATCCTCATGTTACAAATTTTGTTGCGGGTCATGTAATGGTAGGCCATGTGCCGAAGCATTTTCTTATCCCTGTAGGCCTTCTCAATTAGTCCTTCAACATGTATGTTGACCCTCTCAAGCCAAGTTTCACTATCGTTTTCAATCTCTTGCTCAATAGGAGTCAATGTGACATGAGCCTCTTTGGCTATTTGCCTGTTTGCTTTGATCATTTCCAGCTCCATAAGGACTTGCTTGTCACTCAACTGTTTGTTTTCATGTTCCAAGTATTTGATGATGAACTTGGTTCTCTCTAAGTTGTCTACCAAAGCTTGTATTTGAGCCTCCCTTTCTTGAATGATGATGTCTTTGATGGTTTCTTTGTCTTGAGCCTCCAAGTCAATGATGCCAATTCCATGATGAGTAAAGTGCAGTTGTGGCTCCTCATGCTCAATCAAGTCAAAATCTCTTTCCTCCTCATCACCAAGATCTTCCTCCTGCACGTTTTCCTTGCCTTTGCTCAACTTCTCAACTTGTACTTGTTTTGTCGATGTAGAAGGCAAAGCCCCTTCCACACCTTGTGGAGATAACATTTGCCTGTGGACTGATGACAAAGGCAAGGTCCCTTCCACATCCCATGGAGCAAACACTTGCCTAGCAGCTGCAAAAAGTCTCCTTGTGCCTCTCTGATATGTCAAGTACACTGGCACCTCAGTAGTTTTGGTTTCCTTGACCTCTTCCCTGGTTTCCCCATGGCTAGAAGGCCCACCTTCTTCTTGATGCACTG
This sequence comes from Pinus taeda, assembly GCA_000404065.3. Taxonomy (NCBI): domain Eukaryota; kingdom Viridiplantae; phylum Streptophyta; class Pinopsida; order Pinales; family Pinaceae; genus Pinus; species Pinus taeda. The sequence goes on along the minus strand of APFE030554651.1, from coordinate 55,906 downwards.
GTGAAGGGATCTATGGACCATTGAACATCTCATGAGCAATGAAAGTCTCCCAAGGAATGTTAAGAAGACTGAGATGGTGAAGAACAATGATTTTGATCAAGGAATAATGATAAATGTTGTTCAACTGCTGAGGGTATGGCTTCTTCTGCACAAGATAAGCTATTTTGCCAATATTGCTAAACAAGAAGTATGGGAGATTCATCATCTTTACCCTGGTGAAGTGCATGAGGAGTCTGATATGGTAAGCATACAAACGGGAGAATCTGCCTTCACAAGTGAAATATTTGATGATAATCCTCATCAAAGGAACATACCTGCTCTCCAAAAATTTAAAGGGGAAAAGCCTCTTCACCTAGTTTTTGTATTGAGGCTTGATGTAAGGTTCGTAATAATCCTCATCAAGGACCTGACCCTTGTACCATTTCTCACCAACATTAGGGATTCTAGTGGCCTCTGAAATGACAGCTGGTGATATTGTGAAGGTTACTCCGGCAAGTGTCACCTCATTATTATGTAAATGAGCCACAAAAAGTCTGGCCAACTCATGGTGAAACTGAACTCTTTCCACTAGTTCACAGAATTCAAAACATCCTTGGTGTCTGAAACAAGAAACTGCAAGTGGGCAAGCCTGTAATTCTCTTAGACTGGTAGGCTCCTCCCTTATGATTTTTCCTCCCTTGTGAGGCTTTCTCTGCCTATATCTTTCTACAGAACTGTCACTGGCTTTCTCCTCCTCATACTCAAAATCACTACCTCTATCCATGATTTCGCTGACTCTCTTAGTTTGCACAGTTTTGACAATGGTATGGGATGAGTGGTATGTGAAATGGCTTGGAGGAATGGATGTAAGAGAAGCTATGGATAAAACATGAGAGGGAGAGGGTTTAGGGAGTAATAAATGGGTAGTAGGAGGTGATGATAGTGGAAGAGATAAGGGTTGAGTTTATGAGGTGAGTGATAGGAAGAATAAAAAAAAACTAGGGTTTTATAGTGGAGATTAGGGTTTTATATTTGAGAAGGAAAAAACATGTAATTCTTCACATATGCAGACTAAAAAACAAGAGGAGCAATGCTACTTACTTGCCAAGTGTTAAATAGGAGGAAATTTGGCATAAATTGAAGGCGGGGATCGTTTTATGGGCTTGGCTGGCCTAAACGCAACGCTACCACCCAGGAGCACAGCGCCGGTCTGTAAGCGCAGCGCCCGTTGTAATTTGAACAGTAAGAAAAGCCCAGGAGCACAACACCGAGTTGTAAGCGCAATGCCACTTCCTAGGAGCACAACACTGGGCCAAATTTCCAGAAGCACAGTGCTTTTCTCCCTAAGCGCAGCGCCACCCCTATTTTGCTCAAGAACCCTTAGAAAAATGATTTTTCTTCTCTCCTTGGCTCCTTTGATTTGCAAAATGATACAATGGCATGAAAATAGAAGAGAATGAGTTTATATATGAACTCCCTTTTTAATTTTTTCTTTTGAAAAACCTATTTTTGTAATGTCTCTTTGTCCTTTTAAATGCTTTGTTTTTCATGCTTGTTTTCTTTTGCTCTTGCAGGTGGATTGATGCTCTTGATGACTTGATTTTTGCAGTGGCAAGTACTTGGCAACATCACAAGATTCTTAGAAGCAGCGGAGAAATTACATATGAAAAGATAAAATTACATCATAGATGAGGATAAAAATAAAATACTTTGTTTTCACCTCAAAACTTTTTAATTTTTGCTTTTGAAAAACCTATTTTTGTAATGTCTCTTTGTCCTTTTAAATGTTATGTTTTTCATTCTTGTTTTCTTTGCTCTTGTAGGTGGATTGATGCTCTTAATGACTTTATTTTTGCAGTGGCAGGTACTTGGAAACATCACAAGATGCTTAGAAGCAGTGGGGAACAAATATTACATATGAAAAGATAAAATTACATCATAAATGAAGATAAAAATAAAATACTCTGTTTTCACCTCAAAACAAGTTTTGAAGTTAGAACTACATTAAGCTTTCAAAATAATAAATTATGGCTTTACCAATCATTATTGGCCTCCTCATGTCCTTTTTGATCATTATTGGCATGTAATCACTGAATTTGACCATGATGGAACCCTAAAACCTAATGAGACCAAACCCTAAGACCTAATCAAATAAACTGCAGAGTGAACATGAGCGATGACTGAAATATATGAAAGAGGATCATCAAGTACATATCATGAGGAGAAAATTGAAGTAAACCCTACCATCAATGAATCCATGACCTAATGGAATGCAAACTCATCAATATGGCACTCCTATCATGCAAATGCAAAAGAGCAGATTTTGATCACTGATGGCAGTGTGAAGACATTAACACTAACAACATTCATCTGTTCTACCTCAAAATAAAAAGCAACAACAACAGATAAAAGTAATTTAATAGAAGCTACCTTGGCAACAAGAGAAAAAATATCACCAAAATCAATTCCCGACACCTGAGAATAACCTTTTGCTACTGGTGAGCTCCAGTATTGCAACAATGATGCTACAACTCCTCGGACTCCCTACTTTACTTTTGTCAACCTAGTAGTTCGTAACAAACTTGGAAGCAACGGTGATGTATGCACAAGTACTAGCTCTTACTGCAGGCTGTCACTTGATCAGCTGGCACAAGTTCGCTAGGAGCTTAAGCCAACTTCTATGAGTTCTTAGAAGAAGCTTTTAATTGTGATGGAAGAAAGCTAACTCAAAAGAGGTTATTCTACTCGCAGAAAGAGGATGAAAACTAAAAGGAAACGCAAACCCTAGCAAACCCTAGTTTTACCCACTAACCCTACTTTTGCAAAAAAAATAGATGAAACTACTTAAATGGATGCCATGGACTACTGATAAGGTAAAATGCATGTATTCAAGCTACTTCTAAAGGAAAATGTGGAAAAATCATCTTTTTGTACTTTCGAGCAATTTTATGCAGAATTATTATGCTTGTGTTTTAACTATTTGTGACTGTGCAGAGGATTGGTGGCGAAGGGAGATGGAGTTGGCTTTTGCAAGAGGTGGGGAAGGTGTGGAGAGGACCTAAGGAGTCCCTAGTACCCTTCTGGAGACTTCCACTATGATCAGACTTCGAAAAATCACTCGCATGAATTTCTACATGAGGCTGCAGGGGATCTACAGGAAGTTCTACAGAAGGAGGCCGAAAGTGATTTTTGGAGGTTTAAAGGCGAAAAAACGGTAGGAAAAGGGAAATGAAGGTTGGATGGAGGTGTCAAAGGGTCTAGGACTCTGTCAATGAAGGTCAGACATGAAAGAGATGGTTGGATTTGTTCAAAGGTCAAGGAAGCAATTTTGCACAAGAATATAGAAATTATGGCAGTTTGGGAAAGTATAGCGAATGAGTAGAGGAAATCTTGAGAGATGGACTGGAGCAGGTTGTGTGATGGAAGAATGATAAGCTGGAGTGCTCTACAAGTGAACTGCACACTTACTGTTCAAAATTGTCCCAAGTAAGAACTAAAAAATAGAGTTTTACCTATTTTAACCTAATTCTGACCTAAAAACTAGAAAAGTGTTGAACAGAACTTTATGGACAGACAGTTATGCAAGAAAGCCATGGAAACTGAACAAGAATAGATCTAAGCATGTAAATACAACTGATATCAACTTCTCCAACTCAAAATCTCACACCAGCAATTGCATTGGAAAGCAAAAACAGTGTTTTGGTGGTAGCAAGAATGCCTTGGTTTCAATTCATGGTCCCATGGAGGGAGAAAAGATATCAAGGCCTGCTTGGTAGCCTTTTTGTGGATCTTCTTCTATTATTGCAGCAAACTATCTAATCAACCTGAAGCAAGAACAACTATTCTAATCATAAAAAACAACCTAAGTAACAAAGCAAGATTTAACCTAAACAACAGAAATTATTTCATGAATGCAAGAAAAAAACATATTAATACACAAAGGAGGTGTTGGGCACTTGGGTTGGGCCCAACCCCAAGAGCTACAGCCCCCTTAGAAAGATCAATGCTGGTTCAAGGCTGGATTCATCTTCATTGATAAAAAAAAATAATAGTTACATCACAAAATTGTCTACAAAAAGAGCTTGAAAATGAGCTGAGTACAAAGCTACACTAAAGTGCAAAAATAGACTATCAAATGGCTAACCTATTGAGGCCTAAGGCATTCTTATTTATACAAGTGAGGACTCCCAACAGTCCTCCTAAACTTTATAAATTCGGCTGCTTAAAACTGCAGATAACGGCAACTTCACTAGACCTGCTCGACTGCCCCTTGGAATCATCATTTGTGGCTGTTGTACTCCGAGTTGTTGATGGAGAACTCGAGGAAGGGGTTATTTAATGCAGGAGAAACCCCTCCTATAAGTCCTCAGCCCTATTTCTTCGAGTTTGGCTGCCAATCTGCTCATAAATGCCCGGTCTTGGTCCAAAAATGTCCAAAAATCTGTAACAAACACTCATTAGACTTTGTGGTAAAGTGACTATCTCCATTCACTCAATTAACATAATATATTCAAAAACATGCACAAAACTATGGAGAATGGTGGATTAAACGGAAAAAATAGGAAAAATTAGCCCATATAGTTACCCATTTCTGGGGCTCATCATCACCCCCCTGCTGAATGGGTTGCTCATCCTCTAAGCAACTAATCCATTTCTTCATCCTTGATAGCTTTAACAACTTCCCTAACATCCTAGGCTTCTGAGATGATGTCCTCTTCCCTGTCATGAAAACCAGTCTTTCTGTCCACTTCCTCCCATTGCCTTTGTTCTTTTTCTTCCTTAACCCCTTCCAATAGTCCTAAGAGTAGTGGAGGACTGAACTTAAGGCCAATCCAGTTGGCTTTCAAGTTTTGCATTGATTGTTTGTACAGGGGCACTCTCACCAAAGCCTCCCTCATTCTGGTCGAGGAGTGATACTTCCTAATCTTTAAGCTATATGACAATGTATTCCATCTCCTCATGCAAGCATGAAGGCAATCATTGCCAAATAATCTTTCCATATCTTCAAAATGAGCAATAGCTTGCGCTTGCCTATCAACATAATCAGGAAGAACTTAAGGGTTGTTTGCAAGGTGTTGATGAGCATATATGAGAGCTAAGGGGTCTTCTGGTTCTGCCCTTATTAGCAGGGGCTCATTTAGTTCTTTTGCCATGATTTGTTGAATTTCCACTGCTCTTTTTTCCTCATGGCTCATCCGAGAAGCCATAGCCATGAGTTGTAGGTCTCCCACTACAGCATTTGGATCCCAAAAGTTCATATCAGGGAGTGCCATATTATGTAAGTAAAACTCTGCTAATTTGGCTTTATCCTCAGCTAAACTAGTAGCACACAGATGCATAAACTGACCATAATTTTGAAAAGGGATTGTGCCCCTTTGGGCCAATGTTTTAATTTGGAATTGGAGCCATTGGTCTTTAAGATACAATGCACAAGATCTAGTTGGTTGTCCACATTGCAAGGATTCCATTGCCCAGCTGGCCATGTAGGCCATCTGGGCTTCTCTTTCCTGCAACTGCTGCTTCAGCATCAGCACTTCAGCTGTTGCCTGAGACTCCCTTTCTTGCTACTACTTTATCATCATTTCAACATCAAGTTGTGGCTCTTCCTCTTGCCGTTGTTTCTATGCCGCTTCCTTATCTGCTAGGGGACCTTCCTGTAGTTGTTGTTCTTCAAAAATCTGTGATATGTCTCCCCTTTGATTTTCTTGTTGTTGTAACTGATTTTTCAGAAATGCATTTTCCTACTGTAGCTGGGCTCTTTTAATGCTCTCGGTGTGTCTCACCATTGCGAACTCCCTTCTTAATTCTTTCAACTGTTCTTCCATGTGTCCTATATCTGCAACTCCCTTGGATTTAACAATTTTCATCTAGGTGTGGGTTCTAACCCTTTCTTGTTCTAATTCAAAGAAAAGGGGTACAACAAATTTCTGTGGGATGATTTTCCCACCTTCTAACAAATTTTAATATGAGCGTAAATTAGGCTGAGGGCTTGGTTCAGGTATCTCTTTGGCATTGCCTTCCTCTTGTGACTGTTCTACTGCCTCCTCTTCTAATTTTTCAGTCTCCTTTAGCTTGGACAGTGTTTCCTATAGAGAGGTTTTAGCTTCCTGTAGAACTACTTTGGTGTCCATTAGTCTGATTCTTTCCTTCCAGGTGGAAGTTTTGGGACTCCCTCTCTCATAGGTAATAGAGATTTTGGAGGGGGATTCCTCCTTTTCTCAGTAGGTGCATCCTCAATTATTATCGATTCTTCTGATGGTGGTTGGGGCTTGCCCACTTTTATCCTGGTGCTCCTTCTGGCTTTGAAATACATGGATGTTTCTCTCTTTCTTTTTCCCTTTTGTTTTACTATAGTGCTCAATTCAGCCAACATAGCTGCTGCTTCTTTTGCCAATGTTTTAGGGGATGCTTATTTCTGTTGTTCTTCCCCATCATCTTCTGTAGTCTTTTCTGTGTCTGTTGTTTCTGCTATCACTGATAATGTCTTCTCTTTTCCTTGCTAGGTCCCTGCCTTGCCTGTGGCAGTCTTCTTTTGCGATTTCTTGGGCTTTTTCTTCTCGGCCTTTGTCCTTTTTCTCATCTCTGTTTTTGAGGTTGTCTTCTTTTCTGCCTTAGGCTCAGCAGTAGTTTTGTTAGATTTCTCCTCTTCTTTCTGTTTCTTCTCTGTTTTTCCTTTTGTTTGAATGTCTTGTGCTTCCTCATTACTGTTCTTCTCAAGTTCTTTGGTTTGTTCCTCCCCTTCACTGCTGAATGGGCTAATATCCTCATTCAAAGTTTTGATGTCATCATTTCTGGACATATTCCTGAAAATTTCCCAAGCTATGGGAATGGTATATGTGTGTAAGGAATCTTCTACCAATAGTTTTATAAGCCCATGGTGGGCCAGCTAGTCTGGGACCCCTGCATTTAGCTTGGCGCCACATTCTATCAAACACTGGAGGAGGAAATATGGAAGACTGAGTTTTCTAGCTGGAGGTAGGTACATCCCGTATCTCAATTCATGCAACAACTTGAAGTGATAACCATAAATTATGTTGAACCTCCCTTCACATGTGATATACTTCATTATTTGGTAGTTGACTTCACTCCATGGAGGAGGCAAGCTTGTCCTTCTAACCCCATTTTTATCCTCTACAGGATGCTCCCCAGGTTGAAAAAATGTTTTCTTGGCAACCTATCCTAATGCTTTTTCCTTCTTGCTCCAAGGGAGCCCAAGTGAAATACCTGTGATTCAACTGATAAAATCAGGGGTAAGTTTCAGGCTCAGACCCCTGAAACTGGCTGTAGCATGTGTTTTCGAGTGGGGTCTTAAGGACATAAAAATTTCTTCAGTCATCTCATCATCATATCCATGTATTCTTTCAAAGAAAATAATCCAATTTGCTCTGGTGAATAGGGCCACCACCTCAGGGTGTTCATGCGATTGGTTGGAATTCAAAGGCTCCTTCCTCATAAAACCTCCTGGCATGGTGTTTAGTGCTTCTTTTTTTAAATGCTCAGGTGAGAAAGCAGGCAAAACTAAAAATAGAGCAATAGTTGAATTTTGTCTTTTTCTGAAACCAAATAAGGAATTTCCCATGTGGCTTCTCCTTACAACATCAAATTGCAATATTTCCCTTGTTTCAAACTGCTCTTATCCTGAATTTGATTCTCTGCTTTTGGAAAGAAAAAAATTTTGACAGAACAGAGGATAAATAACACAGGGGTTTTTCAGAGAGTAGATAGATATGCAAATTCGAGTTGTTTTTCACACGGGCTAGTTTCTATGGTTGCATGTGTTTTATTTATAGTAGAATGTGAGAAAGAAGAAGACAAACTTTGAATGCAGAGAAGAAAACAGAGAACTGTGTAGAACTCAGGGAAAATATGTAGGCAGACTTTTAAGCTTCACTCTCCTTTATTCCAATCCAATGTTGTGTTTTTAATCCACCACCTTATACAAATAAGTCATATGCAGAGAGGTTTCCCGAGCCTACCTCGTTTCAAGCTCAAATTTTGACAAAAATCTCGGGTTTTCCTTCTGCAGGGCTGTTCTCTGTCCTTCCTGTAGAAATCTTCCTGTAGGAATCCTCTGGCTCCTGTAGAATGCAGCAGTGCCCCTGTAGAGCCCGATAGGCGGGAGGATTTTGAAAAACTGGCAGAAAACTAGCAGATGATGACTAGTTTGCTACTCTGGAAGTGGTAGGTGAGTATTGCAGTCGAGAACGTCGTGAATGAAGAATGAAACAAAGGGCGGCGGAGGCTTTGACCGCACTGTCCTTTAATTGTTGGTGTAATCCGTGGTGAGGAGGTGAGGTGGCCGGATGGGTATGTCATCCCTATTTTGACCATTAGTCCTATGTCACGGTCATAATGGTTCTGCATGTCGCCTGACCGCCATCACCTCCCATACTCCTGTTATACGCCGCCACCACTACCAGTCCCGAATATTTTTTCCCGAATTGACATACCACACGTGCTGGCTGCGTATCTGATCGGCAGTTTGAATTTGATGGGGCTCATTTGAATTTCACGAGGGTGCGTAACTGAATGAGGGTGGCCAATTCGCTGGCCACCGATCCCAGTTAATTGACCATTCCCACAGTCCATGCAGTTTTGAAATATTATTCATGCAACCGAGGAATAGGTTTAGGGACTTACCTGCTCAGTCGCTATTGTGTTATGCATATTTTGGACTTTGGCACTTCATTTCCTCATTGTTGTTGCTACTTGCGCTCGGCATGCTTGGCCTTGGGCTTTTGCTGATGATCTCCCGTTCAAACATTGCTCCTTGCATGTTTCATACGTCTGCTGACCCTATCTCTGGAGTATGTTTTTCAAAGGGATTCGCTGCTACAGGAACCCTGTAGGATTTCCTGTAACTGCTTCTCCCTCTGAAATTCAAGCTAACATTTGAGTGGGCCAAAACTGCTGAAGAAGGTCTCGACTGAAAAGAAATCACAGCTAGAGGGTATCAGGTAGGAATGAGTAAAAATGTTGTTGCCTTTATTTGTCATCATTTATTTTTGGTTTGCAGAATGAAAGAACAGAATTTTTGTATGTGGCTGTGTAGGGACACAAAAAACGAGTGGAAATGTAGGTGTACAGGGATGGTATGGCGAAATAGGAAGATGGATGGTGGCAGGGAGGTTCACAGACCTCATAGACAACTTCCCAACCCTCGAGTCCTTCTCTGAGATTGATTTTGGCCTTTTTGTAGTTTCTACAGGATCCTCCTATAGAATACACAAAGTTCCCTATAGGATGCAAACTTTCAGAACAAATGAGACCAAAATTGGGAAAGGATGATGGTGATGGGGTGATGGACTGTGAAGGGTGCATGCAGCCTGGCCATGTCTTTTTCCTCTTGTGCGACCCTCCTACAACCTGCAATGACCTTCCTGCAACCTGCAATTTATTCAAAAGAAGTTAGTTTTTTCTCTTTTTTCTTTTGGTTTTTTTTTTTTGAGACAACTGGGGCGCCTCCAAGAGGTTTTCACCCTCACTACCTGCCCTGGGCCCCTCCAAGAGGTTTTCACCCAGGGATATTTTATTCCATTTTCTTTTTTCTCTGTTTTTTCTTTTTTCTGTGGTTTTTTTTTCATGCTCAGTGTGTGGGTGGAGTGGAGACAGGGACCTACTCCACTACCAACATTGATTTACCCAGAGTCTCAATGAACTCCTGCTTGGAAAGGGGCTTTCTGTAGATCTTCAATCGATGCCCATTGATGAGCATGGGGATGGCTTCGTCATCAATGGTTCGGATAAGGACTGAACCATTGTCATTGCATTTTTCCACTGTATATAGTCCCAGCCATCTTGTCCTCAGTTTGCCCTTGAAATCTTTGTATCTCAAATCATACAGTAGCGCCCAATCTCCCCGCTGAAATTGTTTCTCTTTGAGGTGTCGGTCATGCCATATTTTCCTATGAAGCTGGACTACCTCTGAGTGGAGAAGGGCCTGCATTCTTTGTTCATCTAACCCATTTAGCTGAAGCAATCTTTCCTTTTGTGCATGGTTGAGATTTAGGTCCAGTTGAGCTGCCATCCTTAATGTGTTATATTCAAATTCTATGGAAAGCAAAGCCTTCTTCCCATAGACTAGCTCATAGGGTGTGAAACCTGTGGTGGTTTTCCAAGTAGTGCTATAGGCCCCAGTGGCCTCAACCAATCGATCTGCCTGATTTTTTCTGTTGTTGCTCACTACCTTAGACAAAATCCCTTCCAAAGCTCTGTTAGTGACTTCCACCTGTCCATTTGCTTGCAGATGATAAGGGGTGAAAGTTTTGTGCTTAATCTTGTGATGTGTGAGCAGGTCTTCAATCAGATTGGAGGTAAACTAACTTCCTTGATCTGTGACTAAATCTCTTGGATAGCCAAACTTGTAAAAGATATTTTCCCTCAAAAACTCAGCTACTTTTTCTTCTGTTGCTGCTTTGATTGCCTTTGTTTCTGCCCACTTTGTCAGGTAATCCGTGCACACAATGATGTAAGACTTCTGTTTTGAAGGAGGGTTGATAGGACCCACAAAGTCCATGCCACACTTCTCAAATGGCTCAAAAGTCACTTGAGGCTGCAGGGAATCTCATCCTTTGGGGTAGGTTTCCCCATCCTTTAACACCGGTCACATTGGCTGATGTATCTCCTGACATCTTGATGAAGAGTGGGCCAATAGTAACCTGCCTACAGAATTTTGAAGGCAGTCCTCTTTGCTGCAAAGTGGCCCCCACAGGGCCCATCATGACAGGTTAGGAGGATGTTGAAAACTTCCTCCTCCCTGACACATCGCCTCAAAATCTAATATGGGCCAAGTTTAAAAAGATTGCCCCCAATCCAAGTGAATGGGGCACTTTTCCTCACGATCTTGCTCTCCTCTTTTGAGGACAGGTGTGGCGGAAACTGTGCTGAAACCAAATAATTTGTTATATCAGCAAACCATGGAGAGAATACTGAAATAGCAAATAGTTGTTCATCTAGCATTTGATCATCCACCATTCCTTCTTCACCTACTGGCAGATCTAGTCTAGACAGAAAATCAGCAACAACATTTTTCTTACCTGGCTTATCAACAATGGTCAAATCAAATTGCTGCAATAAAATAACCATCTAATGATACGAGCATTTACATCAAGTTTATTCATCAAATACCTAATTGCAGCATGATCAGTATGTACGAATGTTTGATAACCAGTGATGTAGTTTCTGAACTTGTTTAGGGAATGGACTACAACTAGGAGCTCCTTTTCAGTTATAGTGTAGTTTAATTCTGCCTTAGACAGGTTTTTACTGATAAAAAATATATGGCATACTGTAGCTTCTCTTCAACTTGTCATAAGGCTGCTCCTATAGCTTTGTTCGAGGCATCTGTGTGAATGTGGAAAGGTAGGGGCCAGTTTGGACCTCTGAAGATTGGGGATGTTATCAGCTTACATTTCAAGGCATCCAGAGTCTCTTGACAGTTGTCAGTCCATATGAACTCAACATCTTTTCTCAAAAGACCAAAAAATGGAGAGGTTAGCTTACTAAATGTCATGCGGAAAGAGTTATTTTTGCGGACAAACCTAACCTCCCTAGGAGTCTAAGACTCTCTAGTGACAAACAAACCAAACAAGAGCAATCCTTCTCTAAACATACATTATTCTATGAGAAACCAAGTGTTTTTCGATCTTACCTTAGGTAACGCTCGTTGTAGCAGTCCAGCCTCGGTGATCCGGATGAGCTCCTCCTTCACTTTAAAACCTGCATACACTAACAATCAAACGATTACATAACACCTGAATATTCCATAAAACAAAGCATATTCAACATATAGACCAAGGAGTATATGAAACAATTCATTAACAACAAATCATTGAGGAGAATGGACTTATTTGTATTAAGGAAACAAAAAAGAAACCATTACAACCTGAGCCTTGGTGTTGTGCAAGTTCCTCCCAGGGTCCAGCAAGAGTTTTCCTCTACTTTGACAAGCTCACCCACTTCCAAATGAAACAAGAAAGGATGGTAATCTCTCCTCACAAGCTTCTACAAGGAAGTCCTAATTCCAGCAGCATCTACCCTTTGGAATGTTCAGCTTTCAACCTCCCCTCCTTTGGCCCAATGCCTGTATTTATAGTGTTCTAGAGGAAGTTATTCAGTTCCAACATCAATGGGATACTCCCTCTTTTGGATGGGGTAGCTCCTCTCTTGATGGGATAAGTTCCTCTATCATAGGGATGCATGAACCATCTGGAGGCGCTCAATACACGTCAAACACACTTCTAGAAGGCTCTAGAAGTGACCACAAGTAACTTTTTTAAGATGAAACTCGCGCCTTTTGACCTTTACAGGGGTACGCACCCATCCTTTGGCTTAAAGAGCGTACAAGTACGCAGGTACAATGAGTTTGGGATGCGTACCTGTAGGCAAGGTAGAGAGAACCTGCGTACCCAGAGATAAACATGTTTTTTAGTGACTTTCTCTGTTTTTGAAGCTTGACATGAAGTGCAGAGGTATTAGGCTTGACAAGGAGGATAATATGACTATTGATAGAGCCATATTAACTGCAGATAGTCATGGTGACAAATTTCAGTGTAACAGATTGCCCCCTAAAGTACGAAGCCTGTAATAGATAAGGGTTTTATATCATATAGGAAGGGTGAAGTACTTTATCATTTCGAGGATTATCTCGTGGAGAGCCCGGTCAGAACCTGCAATTTTCAACACAAAATACATGTATAAGATCATATCATTGCTGAGGTAGGCATTCCCATACTCAGATCAAAAATTTAACTATTGGACTAACTACTTTGATACAGGAATGATTTCATAATACATAATCATAGACTCGTGTAGACACAGCATGGACGCAGCCATCTGTTTATGATTGGTCTACAACATAATGAATACAAAACTCCTCCCAGCCTGGATGGTGGAAACTAGATCCAGGGTCTTCATTTCTGTTCCCCGAATTGGTACGATTCTAGCCATGTGAATGAATAAGTTGATGTCGAACATGGTAGAAACCACTTGATTACCAGTCAATGATGTAAACTGTTAACAAGCGTGAGAGAGACCACCAGTAATGTCAATGGTTCTCAAAGTAACCAGCACAATCCATGAGATGTGAATGAATGAGTCGGTGTCGAACATTTCATGGAATCCTTCGATCGCAAGTCAATGATGAAAACTGACGTCGAAGGCGAGAAACCTGCCATTGATGCATGCAGACCTCAAGGTACTGACGATTTCTAAGTCAACTCTCTAGATAAGGTGCTGATGTCGATAGAAAGTGACTCGTCGCAGGCAAGCCCACAACACGAAATCATAGTTCAAGTTGAAGAAATGTTGCTGCAAGGACTGACTCAATGATGACACAATGAATGATAGGTATTTTGCGGTTGAATGTTTTGTTTCAGACCTCTTGAACACATAACGACAAAACAGATGGTTTGGCGACGAATGACTCAAAGTCGACTCCCATAACCCGGCTAAAGATGTCAAATGATCTTGGTCAACTGTGAGACAAGGGATTTCCCAACCCAGGTGGATGAATAAGTGTCGTGTTCAAGAGTGGTAGTAAAGTTTTATTTCTGAGACAAAAGGATATCAAATAGGCTCATTCTTCTCATTTTTCCCCCACCATTTCTGGCAAGTACCTCTTTATTTTTTACAAGCTTGAGGAGGATAACATATGCTTGTTTGTAAGCTCATCCTTCGGATGAGTCCAACTTAGTTTTTGATGCGAACCCTAAGAAGGAGTGGTCCGTTCCTGTTTGTAATAGAACAGGTCCTTTACTGTGAATTTTAACGAGTCCAGTGTAGGAGAAACTCGGTGTTTTTCATATTTAGAGAGTCTGAAAAACTTAGAAGACTCCAGATTGAACTTTTTCG
>APFE030554651.1:23838-37159 GCA_000404065.3 Pinus taeda | reverse complement strand
TGAGCTCAACATTCCCCCATTCCTTGGCCTGCACCCAGTGTTCAATGTGGATCACCTTCGGCCATACTTTCCACCATTGCTAGACACATCCGACATTGCAGAACAGCTCACACCCACAGAATTAAATCCAGATTACATGGAATAAGTTGTAACTGATCGGATCATGGACACACAGATCAAGAACACTCACCAACAGAATATCCAACTATATCGAGTTACCAAAGCAAGCCACCTCCTTCGCCAAGGCAAGTGGCTCACAAGGGACTAAGTTCAACAAAAGTTTCCTCATCTCATGGAGGAACTCAACGCAATGGGGACCATTGCTTCCTAAGGGGGGAGGAATGATCCAGGTGGATCTTGGTGGCCACTTGCCAAGTCCACCTAGACCCCCACCATTGTTTCTCTTAGCATTTTCAATATTCTTAATTGTAGCACAACTTACCATTTTTAGTAGTTTTTCAGATCCTGAACTTCCGGAGCCGTTTTGAGGCCCTAAACGACGTTTTTTGGGAAATTTGGGGGCAACATGGGTCCATGGACTGGTGTTGCCCTTCCCAAAGTGGTAGTGCTTGGATAGATATTTCTAACGAGCTATTATACGAGTCAAACGGAGATCGTATGCCAAAGTTAAGACCCCGGGAAGTTGATGTACCAATTTACCCAAACGGGGCCCACAGTTTGGCGTTTCATCATCTATGGTTAGGTTTTGGAATTTTAATGGTTTTCCATTGTTTCTCAACAATAAATAGGCCTTTGAGCCTCATTGTAAGACAGTTCAAAGGCATGTAGCCACCACATCTCTTCTCAGAGATAAGCTACCATCACCCTAGCTGGTTTATTTCCATTACTATTTGAAAGCATATTTCAGTATTTTACGTTAATTAAATGAAGTATTATTTTCGCTACATATCTGTGTTTATGGTTATCTCTATAATTTTTTGTGTTCCTGTTTAAGTCTGAATCAGTCCCATTCAACAAATAGTTGCAAATCCTACTTTCTCTCCATTCTGCAAGTAGTTCTGAAAAAACCCTTAAAAAGAAAAAAACAAGTTCCTTTCATGCCTCGTAGGAGTAGAGGCAACTTAGGCAAAAAATTTCCAAATACCCCCACTGCATCTAACATCCAACCTTCCCTCTTCTTCAGTGGCTATGAGATAGAGGACCCATTAGGCGAACAACTAGAGATCTTTGAAGAGCCTATTAGGGAAGAAGAAGAAGAAATCATTCCACCAACCTACACCATGGTTGAAAATAGAAATGGGTTTGGAAGCAGAAATGGAGTTGAAAACATAATTGAGAGTGTTTTTCCCATAAGAGAAACTAATGGAGATGCTAGGATGAAAAACATAAGCCCCTCTGACCTTCCTCACTTCCATGGCTTAACCACAGAGGACCTGAATACCTTTTTTTTTGAGTTTTATATCATATGTAGAATTTATGATTATACCTTTGGAAACCAGAAGTTAAAATTGTTCCTATCCACCCTCAAAGATGCAACCTTGGCGAGTTCATGGTTTTATGTGGGGACATCATCACTACCTGGGATTAAATGCAACAAGCCTTTAACAATAAGTACAGGGATTATTGTAGGTCCAAAGATACCAAAAAGGAAATATTTAGAATGACCTTGGGCATGATGAGTCTTTAGAATATTATGAGGAAAGGTTCCAACTCACTGACAAAAGGTCCAGATGCACCCTGAATCACTGAAGATATCCCTTCTTAAAGGGATCACAGAGGATATCCTACAAACCCTAAACATGTTGTCATGAGGGGACATCTACGAGTTATCCTATGATGATATCAAGATCATTTTCAAAAATCATCCTAGGGAAGCCAGAAAGAAGGGGCTAGTCAATCTTTGGCCAGTTCATCCTCCTACAACACATCCATCAAAAGTGAAATTAGGAACATGTTGGAAGACTTGAATAGTGAAATGTTGCATACCCTTTCTCTGCAAATGGACACCATGTAGATCAAGAGGAAGCAAGAGGAACAAGAAAGATCCTTAGCTATCTTTTTCCCTAGATACACCAGAAGGCACCCTAGAAATGAATGTCCATTGGATCTTATAGAGATTTTCTCGGTATCTAAGGAGAACCACTCCACAAAAAATTTCCCTCCTCTGCTTGGATTGAAAGTTGTGTATCAATGAACTAAAGGTATGTCTGAACAACTCACTTATATCAACCAAAGGACTCAAGGAACTTGACCATACCATCGAGGCATGCAATGGGCATCTTATTCATATTACAACCCTCCATAATGCATCCATTCCCCCTTGGTGTCCTCTTGCTCATCCTTCACGGTCCACACCTTCTCTCTAGTATTTTGTACCTCAATATCATTCCCAACTTGTCAATCAATCATTTTAGCCATATGCTTCCCCACAACCTCAGTGGAATACACTGTCCCAGGGGTGGAGGCCCCCATACAACCAATCTCTAGCCTTACTACCTCGACCTCCATCTCAACCAAAAATTCTTCACCTTGCTCCACCTAAGCAACATCAGATGCCTGCTCAACCAAATCCCAACCCGAACAAAAAATAGGCACAACAGGTCTATAATGGGGAAACATCCTACCCTTCCTATGCTATGGAAATTCAAGAAATAAACCTCAGTTATGGAAGAGTGCTTCCAGATAAACAACCTCCATCTCCACCTGAGGAGATTGAAGAGGAAAAGGAGGAGAATGTTCCTCAAGCCAATCCACCTCCTTTTCTTGAGAGATTAATCCATCCTATCCAACACATCCTAGAAGAGACTGAACTTTTGGGTGAATTGAAAAACCTGTGTGTTAAAATCCCGCTGCTCCAAACTATCAAGGATTTTCGCATCTATAACAAGTTAATGAAGAATAAATGCTTCAAACTTCGAGGGAGGCGAAAAAAAGACACCCTTACAATTAATGTCATTGGACAACTGTCTGACTTAATGTTGGGGTGATTGATTTGCCTGAAGTATCTAGATCTTGGAAGTCATGTGGTAGATGTACACATCAATGGTATCATTGTCCCCCATACTTTGATCGATCCTGGGGCAGAAATCAATGTGATGACTAAGGAGACTATGCTTAAACTAAATACCCGAGGATCATTAAGGGAGCCCACAACAATCTTGCAACTTGCAGATAGATCCACAATTGCTCTTGAGGGAGTTGTTGAGGATGTGATGGTTTCCATTGATTCCTGGGAATACCCTAATACCAAGTTCAATGGTTATCCTCTTATCCTTGGAAGGTCATGGTTAACCACTTTTGATGCTTACATAAGTTGCAGGGATGGGAATATGACCATTAAAAATGGGAATTTGTCCAAACAATTGGTCTCATACCTTTATACTCAACCATATTTAGAGCACAACTTACAGTTATGGTTATAAGAGGAGGAGGAAGATGAAGCCTACTCTTCCCTAATCCGTACCCTAGATGCTACTATAGGAGGGGGCCAACCTGATGATGATGACCTAATTGAGAAAATCCTCTAGAACTAGCCCCCTAACACCATGTCTCTTGAGGAGTTGGTAAAGAAAGCTGAAGATAACCCTTGGACTGATTTGTGCCTAGCTGACTCAAGTCCTAGCTATGTCAAGATGATATAATTTTTTCTATAAAGAACATTGAAAATCAATCCCTCTCTCTATGTAAATCAGGAAAAGGAGTTATGTGACATGCTAAGAGAGAATTTGGATGCCTTTTCCTAGAGTTATAAGGAAATGAAGGGAGTGCACTCTTCGGTATGTATTCACCACATTTACATCAAGGAACGTTGCTAGCCAGTGCACCAACCTTAGAGGAGAATGAATCTGTTAGGTTCCTATACCAATAGGTGTCATATATCATGATTGACTTGGTTTAGTTCTGAAATATGTACATACCTTTGCTTCTACAAATGTTTTCCATATTTGTAAAAAATCCAAAAATTAAAAAATGTAAAGAGGGTATTCCCTAGAAAAGGAATAAAAGGGTAAAAAGAATAAAGAAAAGGTCACAAAAGGAAAGAAAATGAACCCCAACAAAAAGAAAAGACCATGAAAGTGTGCAAGTCTAAATGCCACTGCTATTTACTTTTATGTATAATAAAGATTGTGTGCAACTTGTAACCTATGCCACAATCCATGGTAACCAAACAATTTAATCTTGGTTATTCCATGTTTTCAAATTCATGTTTTAGAAATAGAGAATAAAGATCTGACCAAACAGTTTAATCTTGGCAGATCAGTAGATAGGTAGAGTGAAAAAGGAGCTCAATAGTTTAATCTAAGCCCTTGAATGTAATAAGGCTAGACTTAGATAGATATCTACATGTAAAAGAAAAGAAAGTGTGATAAGGGTTTTCCAATTTAAGTGCACCCTAATAAAGAAGTGAAAATGCTAGGATAAAGTAGGTAGGGTAAGTAGATGATGGTTGCAGAAAAATGTGTGGTGAATGGTTAAGTTTTATGCTTAAATCTTTTGCTTTCATCACTTGGACAAATCACAGTTCACATTGAAAGCAGCACATCAAGAAAACAAAGTCAAGTCCTTACTCCATTTTTCCCTAAAAATTCACTAATTTCCCCTAAGTACTGAAGGTATCTACAACAAGTTAGAGGGGTTCAGAGCATTTCTCTGACTTTTGGAGGGACTGGACCCTCGACCCAATAATTTGGAATGCCTAAAATACTTAAAACCTCTCATCAACATTTACCCCTCCATAAAATCATTCATTTCCTTGATAAATCTTTTCCTAAGTAAAACCCTATTTTATTTAGGGAAATTAAGAACATTTCCATATCTCAAAACCCTCATATATTATTAGCCTAAGTAATGTTATATGATGAAATGCTTTCGGAAACATTTACTTAGCGCACTTTGTATTCCATAGTCATATTAACCACTAATGTTATTATTATGTAATTCCCGAATAAAACAACATTACCCATGCCTGTATTATTATATTATACAAAACCCAAATTTTTACATATCCCGCCCCGATGGTTAAATATAACTGTAAATCAAATAATAAACGGGATTAATTAGCTAATCTATAGTTAATTAAGAACCCTACCTCCCCGCCATGCTAATAGAATTAATTAAGCCATTAGGACTAATTAATAACTTAGCGACCAATCAAATCGCCCCCGAAATGATTAAGTATTTTAATTAATATTGGGCCCGCCCCTGTTATACATCATTCATGTCATTGCCCCGACTACCGTCTGATCAGACCCTTTAGATCCGATGGCCCTCGCTCATATCACGCGGGCCTTTTGGTCGACCTTTAGTGCACGATGTGAGCGATTTTGTGAATAGTGCCGATTGTACGTGTCGAGCAACATATGGAATTGTGCGGCTCCCCTCAAATACCACTTACCCTCCATAAGTGGTGCGATGAAACCCGCTTACCGCCTCCCGCTAACGACAAAATGTTAAGTCACCCCTACTGACGTAACCCTTTTGTGTCACGAAACCTGCCAAAAACTTTGGCTTTGCATAAAAACAAAGTTAATCCATTTTTCGTCATTATTCTGAAAAACTCATGCATGCAACTAGTACGTAGAAAATGACCAACTCGTACCCAAAACCATCAACCATCCTAAAACTTGCTGCTCGATGCTACTCCAGTCCATGTTGTGCTTCCAATTCAACCATTACCAGTCGCTCCATAACAGGTAATCAAAAGACCGCACCCTTGGGTAAATAATCTTAATGCTAATCATAAGATCTGTTTACTTCGAGATTGTTATCAAATCTATTCAAATAGAGATGGAAGGTAAAAGGACACAGTAAAGAACAGTCAAAGTGTATTAGGGTTAAAGAGTATCAGATTGAAGACCAAGTCAAGTAAATCATCTAGCATGAAGATAAACAACAGGGAAGACAGTTACAAAATAGAGTATACAAATTCTTGTCAAAGTGAAGACAGATGAAAAAACAGAGCGGTAAAAGTAAAAAATAAACAGTAAACAGTAAAAGTAAACATGAATACATTAAGGGTTAAACAAATATGAAAACACTTTCACTAGCTACAATGAAATTTATCCAAAGTAAAAGTGAAAAATAGTTGAAAGGAATTTAAGGTTAAAAGATGAAATCAGAGTAGAAATGGTACATTCTTTAGAAATTTCCTGTTTAAGTCATAGTTTTACAGAAACTATTGTGACCAATCCAAGATGTGTTTTGAAAAATGGGAGGACGTGTTTGTTCCTAACACACCAATCAAAAACCTCCCTCACTTTCTACACATGTATTACCAAAAGGGAGATACGTGCATGTATTCACAGCCTATGTTTTAGTTTGTGCAAAGTCCTATTTTTGACATATTTTTGGAGAGAATATTGTGAACAACTGGAGCTGAATTTTGGGAAACTGAGAGAGGTTTATCTCAAACACATTCTTATCTACAAAACCTCTTTCAGTTTTTACATATCTATCACGGATTGAGATAAAAAAGTGTATCATTGGAACCTAAGTTTGCAGAATTTCTGGGGCAGAATGCACAAAGGAAGGATGCAATTAGTGACTGGGATGCCTCATCATCAATTAAGGGTTGCTACCAAATTCGACTTTCTCTTCTTTATCACCATATATCCTTAAAAATAGTGCCAAATAGATGCATTAGTTTTGAATGTCCTTTATTTAAGTTCTATTAATGTAAAACAATTGGAGATATTTGTAAAGCCAATCTTGATATTTTTTCAAGATATTTCAGTTTAGAATTAGTATAAATACTTCTTCATTTGAAATATTTTGTGGTGGATTCTTAGAAATCTTTGTGGACTCTTTATTTTGGAATTGAAGTGTTGTTGAAAAACTTTTGTATGGCCAGTTGGAACAAAGTAATAAAGCAAAGGACTTTTACAAGATACTTGTGTCAAACGAGAAAAAAATAAGTACTCTATATCTTATGTTTTTATAGTTTTATGGTTTAAATATTCATATGTGTTTCATATCTGAATGATAAACAAAAAATTATATTTCAAAAAGAGCTTTACTACATTATGTCTTTAAAATCGTTTATATTCTTAATGTTTTCTTCCAAGCTATCATAGGTAGGGAATTCTTAATTGCTCCCTAAGCTATCATTTATCTCTTGTTTAGCTATCTTGCCCTGTGAAATTCTCCTTTGTTAAATCACCCTGATCCAGTTAAGCCATCTTTAGTTGAATCCATAGCCCAATGGCTTGAAATACTTTGTTCTATCTATCTACTCCTAAATTCCACCACCAAACAAAATCAAAACCCCCCAAGCTTTCATAACTAGCCAAATATCCCATAAAACAAAGCTAAGTCATAAAGAGAGAGCCCTCTGAGAGTACAGATTGGCTAAATTCTGTACTTAAAAGATTGGTTTGTGGTTACCTCGAAAATTTCTTTCTTTAACCTTAAGAAAATTTTGAGTGATAACATACTGGCGAGTCCACTGGGGAGAACTAAAATTTTCTTCAGAATTGTTTTACATGTTTATATCTGATCTATGATGGTGGACAGTGATCAGATACACAAAGGTTAAAATCATCCACCTGGTGACTCCAAATCAATTTCATAGTCAAGACTCCACTGGAGAAATGAACCTGAAAGAACCATGTGAAAAGATCAGACTTTTAACTTGGATTGTTATCCAAGACATTATGTTATTTCTCATTGATAAAGTTTTTCAATGTATATTGTATTTTAGAGAAGATTTTAGATTAAATTTTTATTATTTTCCTTTGAAAAATGTAGATATAAAGTCTCCTTACACATTTGAACAACAACCTTCTAACTCTTATGAATATCATTTTCCAATTGAGGAGAATAAAAGAATTAAGACTAATCATGCAATCCCTGTACATATTCCAATACCTCATAAAGTTCCTGATAGATATAAGCCCCTCATCTTACCTTCTATACTCCATGCATTCCCTAAAAATTATCCCAAGCACCTCCCTAGGTTTGATGGAGAGAATGGTATCACTGCCCAAAAACATATTCAAGCTTTTGAAGATTATCTTAACTTATTTGAAGTAGATGAAGAGGATGTCAGTATTAGGCTTTTTGCTCTTTCTTTGTAAGACAAAGTCAAGAGTTGGTTCAAAACCCTACCTGAGGCAAGCATCTCAAATCTCGAGCAGTTTCTCAAACTCTTCCTTGATAGATGGATAATTAAAGTCAATCTTCTTGTGATCATAGAAGAATATAATCAGTTAAAAAGACAGCCAGATGAAACAATACAACAATTTTCAGACAGATTTAATCAAGCCTATTATTCAATACCATTAAATGTGAGACCTCCCCCTAGTTCATCTCTTTTGCATTACCCAAGAGCGTTTGATTCAGAGATAGAATTTCATCTAAGAGAAAGAAACCCCTAAAAAATGGAACAGATGCAGAACATGGTAGTAGATGTAGAAGTTAATCTGGAAATTAGAAGAGACAAGTTGAAAGCAGAAAGAGAGGAAAAACTCGACATTTTGATGAAGAAAACAGAGGAAATGATGCAGAAGATCACCATGAAAGTTGAATTTTTTGTTCAAAATAACCATGACACATTTGTTTCACAAAATGAAGAGGTTGACAACCATGAACAAATTCCTGTTAATTCCAACTACCATAAATCTGAAGATAGAGTTATATAACCATATGTGGAGAGGCAAGCTGCTAATTTAATATGTACATTTGGTGACATTAATTCTTATGATGATGTGCCTAAGCATGATCACTATAATAATGATTATGTTTCTGAAATCCAAATTAACCTTGTAGAGGAATCAGAAGCTAATTTGAGGAATAAGGAAGTTCAGGTTCAACAACTTGAAAATAGTGACCAACTTGTTCATTTCAGCTATGAGAATGAGGAGGAAAGTGCAGCAAATTTTGAAATCAGGAAAGAAACTTTACCATTTTGTTTTGCTTCATTTTCTGTTTATCAGAGATAACTATCATGCAATTAGAAATCAAATGTCAACAAGTCTTGATATTAACTATCTAGAGGGCAATAAAATCTTTGTTCAAGACTTCTCATATCTAGATTTGCAGTCCCAAAATGCCATTGAATGTCATGTTGCAGAAGAAGGCTTGGAAGCCAGGACATATGATCAAATGATCCAAGATGATTCCTTGCCTCTTTGTTTTGAATCATTTCAATTTTTAAAGGAAATGTGGTATAAACGTTTTAAAGAAAAGGAGGAGCAGCTTGTAGAAATATATGAAGCTCCATTTGAACCTATATGTGATAAGTTGTAGCAATCCTTCCAAGTTCTTTATGATCCAATAACTGATAGGTTGAATGATGAATGCAATCAAAATTTCTCTCCATTAACAAACTATGAGAGTCAAAATCAAGATGATAATGGTTTCACCAGACAAACATCACAATCAATAGAAATATCATCACAAAGATTAGTTGAAAACATGCAGGGTGATAAAGATAAAAGTAATATTCAGTTTCATGGCATGCAGGCCATACACAACAGATGTACAGTTGTTTGAATCAGTTCAAGAATAATGTATATATGTTACAAGATCCTTTTGTACAGTTTCTAGAGTCAACAAAGGAAATCAAGAATTTCCTTATCTTCTCAAAGGTTAACAAAGCTATACTTGATTTCAAGATTTCAATTTTAACCACCAAAAAGCACAAGCAAAAAAAGTCACCAATGTATATGATGCTTGAGTGGTTGCATTGGTTGTTTCATTTTACCTAACCTGCAGCTAGATAGCTAATTAGAGTAAGTAGGCAGGATTATGATTTGAATAAATTCAGTTTCAATTAGCAAGTATATGTTAGATAAGATTTCAGTTTGCAGAAAAAGCTACAATTTCAGTTCAAGATTTTCAGTCAAAATATTATACAACAGAGCATACACATGTGTGGTATTGGCCCAATGGATCAGGCTACTAGTCGACGGTGTTCTTGACATTTCATAAGGAAATGCCATCTCCAAGTGGAGCCACTGTTAGGTTCCTATACCAATAGGTGTTATATATCATGATTGACTTGGTTTAGTTCTGAAATATGTACATACCTTTGCTTCTGCAAATGTTTTCCATATTTGTAAAAAATCAAAAAGTAAAAAAATGTAAAGAGGGTATGCCCTAGAAAAATAATAAAAGGGTAAAAAGAATAAAGAAAAGGTCAAAAAGGAAAGAAAATGAACCCCAGCAAAAAGAAAAGACACAAGTCTAAATGCCATTACTATTTACTTTTATTATAATAAAGATTGTGTGCAACTTGTAACTTATGCCACAATCCATGGTAACCAAACAATTTAATCTTGGTTATTCTATGTTTTCAATTTCATGTTTTAGAAATAGAGAATAAATATCTTACCAAACAGTTTAATATTGACAGATAAGTAGATAGGTAGAGTGAAAAAGGAGCTCAACAGTTTAATCTGAGCCCTTGCATGTAATAAGGCTAGACCTAGATAGATATCTACATGTAAAAGAAAAGAAAGTGTGATAAGGGTTTGCTAGTTTAAGTGCACCCTAATAAAGAAGTGAAAATGCTAGGATAAAGTAGGTAGGGTAAGTAGATGAAGGTTGTAGAATAAATGCGTGGTGAATGGTTAAATTTTATGGTTAAATCTTTTGCTTTCATCACTTGGACAAAGCACAATTCACATTGAAAACAGCACATCAACGAAACAAAGTCAAGTTGATTAACTTCCTTACTCCATTTTTCCCTAAAAATTCACTAATTTCCCCTAAGTAGTGAATGTATCTACAATAAGTTAGAGGGGCTCAGAGCATTTCTATGACTTTTGGAGGGACTGGACCCTCGGCCCAATAATTTGGAATGCCTAAAATACTTAAATCCCCTTCATCCACATTTACCCCTCCATAAGATCATTCATTCCCTTGATAAAGCTTTTCCTAAGTAAAATCCTATTTTAGTTGGGGAAATTAAAAACATTTCCATATCTCAAAACCTGTTGAAAAATGTGCAAGAAGAAATGTTAAATTTAGAATGTGCTAGAAATAGACCTGCTAAAAATAACATGTCTAAAAGTAGCAATTTGGCCAGTGAGGTCATTGGCCACATTGGGTGAGAGGTGAAACTACTAAAAATAGAAAGTTCTAAAATAGCATTTATGGGCCCCTTCCTATTTATAGCAGTCCCTAGTCTATCTATAGGAAGTAAAATTGATTTTGGTTTTAACAGCAGTTGGAAATATTAATTAATTAATTTAGTTGAGTTAATTAGTTAAGGAAATTTGAATTTGAAGTCTTTGTGAGCATGCACATGAGTTGTCCCACTGATTGAGGAATTTATCCTTAATTTCTTCCATTGATTGAGGGAATAAGTATGAGTTCTATAATGAGAGAATCAGTTGGCTTAGTTATAACTAGTCAAGTCCAGTTAGATTATTTTAACAAGTTGTTAAAATAATAAAATATAGTTTGTTAATGCTTGCATGCATGTGACAACTATTATTCTAGATAACTGAGGATTCACTCATGGATAACTGTTGCATGTCAGTTCTGTCAAAGACCTAGTTGAGATCAAATGTGGGACAATGTACTATCAGATGCTTGGATATTTCTAGGAAGTATTCCTTGCATGGAAAATGATATATTATAAGAGATTGGAGGACTTGTGGCCTATATATTGAGGCCTAGGTAGTCCATGATTTTAATCTTCTTATTGAAGATCATCAGAGTACAGAGAGAGTAGGATAGCTATTGAGCTGATTCTTTTTGTATGTTGAAGAGGATTTCCACTTGATTGATAATACAATGTTGGGGTTTTATGCTAGTGCTTTCCCCAATGATATATTCTGTGTTATGTGTGATTGATTTCTCTTGATCAGTTATGCATGTTTCTACTTGATGTTGCTCATGAATTTGAATATGCTTCCACGTAATGTTTTGTAGAAGTAGAACAAGTATTATGCTTTAAGAAAATGCATATATCGGTTTGTTCTATAAGTGAAATTTCTACATGGTATTAGAGCTAGTTGATTTGTAGAAAAAGTTCTACATGGTATCAGAGCATAGGTGATCAAGTAAGAACAATATATTTAGAGGAGATTTCAAAGCTTTGAGTTTTTGGCCGAGAGTTTGCAGAGCAAATCTAAAAATTTCTGTACAAAATTTTCAGAAATAAATAGCAGATTTGGATTCCTTGTGGAAAAATACCCAAAATAATAAAAAAAAAAATCTGCTAAATCGGAGTTCGTATGAGGGAGATATCGTTGATTTAAAATCATCTCCTTTTCTAGAAAATTTTGTGATGGCGGGAAAGTGGAAATAGATTGGTGTGCTAGCCAAGAGCCTGTATGCACTTGAGGTACAAGATGCACGCAAATCCTTGAGGAGAAAGGTAAGGGTTAGATACTTGGTGGTTGAGAGGGGGAGTAAATTACCTCTCAACATGCAGTGCCAGAAGAAGTCTCAAACAATTGTGGAGGAGACGCAATTGGTGAAGCAGCTTCAGGAGGTTGTGGAGCAGCCACAACTAGAGAAGCTGAGAGGAGATCGAGTAGAGACATCTACTCATGCAGAGACCTCTAGAAGGGAGAAACTTGGAGCCAGGTGGGCAGAGGGATCACATGCAGCCATACCTCCAGGTAGGAGGTGGGGTGATGTGGAGTGATCATCCCAAGGAGGAGGGGTAGGATCCTTGAGGTACCCAACCTTTTGAATAAGACCTTGCTACAGGACCCTCGATGTGGAGTACCAAGAATTGACTGATTGGGTAGAGACAGTTGCAGATGGAGCGGCAGAGAGAGAGACAATGCAGAGAATCCTAGGACAACGCATAGCTAGCAGGCTGCAGCAATGCGAGAGGCACAAGTGTTTTGCACAGTGCTAGGTGGCACAGAGAGGTGTGCAATGGTGCGAGATGCATGGAGATGTTGTAGTAGCACAGATGTCAGAGAGGGATCACTTGTTAGCAACAGGTAGAGCTTTAGCATTAGAGTATGTTCCTAGCCCAACAAAGTGGTTAGTTGGGAGTGTTTTTGTTCCAAGTGTTGTTGGAGCAAGTGGACCAAGTAGATGTGTTTCATGCAGAACATTCCAGAGTTACAAGATCGAGTTCAAGAGAAAGCCTTTCTTGTTGAGAAGGATTGTTGAAAAATGTGCAACAAAAAATGTTAAATTTAGAATGTACTAAAAATAGACCTGCTAAAAATAACATTTCTAAAAATAGAAATTTGGCTAGTGAGGTCATTGGCCACATTGGGTGAGAGGTGAAATTGCTAGGAATAGAAAGGTCTAAAAATAGCATTTCTGGGTCCCTTCCTATTTATAGCAGTCCTTAGTCTATTTATATGAAGTAAAATTAATTTTAGTCTTAACAATAGTTGGAAATATTAATTAATTAATTCAGTTGAGTTAATTAGTTAAGGAA
>APFE030554651.1:2215-23828 GCA_000404065.3 Pinus taeda | reverse complement strand
TTGCAAGCATAATTTCATCAATGTTAATTTGGCAAAAAAATTGCAAGCTCCCGCAAAACACATTGAAAACACATAGGTGGATGATGAGGATGTCCAAGTGTATAAAGATTTGAAGATTTCTATGGATAAGTATGTGTTGCATGGTGATTTTTATACTTCAGAGAAAGATAATATGGATGTTGTTTTGGGATACCCGTGGATGGAATCAATGGGTACTATAAATATTAATGTGCAGAAGAAATTCCTGAAGCTCTGGTATAAAAAGAAGAAAATTACATTACAGGATATTTCCATCAATAAACAGGTAGAGTCCACGGAGGTTGACGCAGAAGATGTTCCAGGGACTGACATATTCGATGATGAGCAGTTGATGGTCGACAATCAAACACAAACAGAGGCTGAAGCCGAAAAGGTAATAGGCACTGACACATCTGATGAGGGTTCAGTGGTTGAAGTCATATTGGAAAAGAAGACAACACAACAGGCACCACAGCAGGGTGAATTAAAGAAAAAGACACCGTGGGTTAAAACTTCAACATATCATCACCCACATCACCCCGCAAGACAACCATCAAGATGGAAACCAAGTAGTCACAACCTCGGTATGAAGGATAGCGAGGAGCGAAGATCCACCTACTACACATCAACACAGAAGAGCTGTCACGGTCAACTTCCATATCAAGCGAGTGAGGCACCAACGAGATCGAGGGTTCACCTTTCTCTTGGATGGCTAGATGAACGTGCATGGTACCAGTGGACTACTCTTTTGAGTAGATCTTATTATTTGTGTTCTTCCCATGTTTCGGGGACGAAACATGTTAAGGGGGGTGGAATGTTATATACTTGGGGGGTAATGATACCACTTGTTATAGCTCCGATACCACTTGTTATGGATCTAACCCGGAAATATATGAAAATATAAATAAATCCAAGAATAACAAGATCTGAATTGATAGAAATGCTTCTTTATTATCAAACCCTTAAGGTAGGGCAACACCATATATTCACTCCTTAAGGAAGGAGAACACTCCACAAGCCATATGCTTGTTCATACAATATTCCTTGACTATATTCCTTGACAATGGAGTCTCTAGCCTCTATATAGGCCTCATACATGTAATACCATGGATCATTACCATGGTTCCCTCATACCATCCACTAATACCATGGGCCCATTACATTATTACTAACTACTTGTGGTCCCTTACATGATATGGGTTAACCACCTTATTTATTACTATGGCCCATCTCATTATTACATTATTACCTTGGGTACCACCCTTGGTACCCCATATTACCCCCCTAGGTATATAACAAAAAAGGGTCTCTCCCTCACACATGTGAAGTTGGAAGCTGCTGAAACTCAAGCTGCCACTGCAGAAGTAAAGTTTGACCAGCGTGAACTAGAAGATCTCCTCATCTGAACTACGCTGTAGGTTCATCTGAACCTCCTTTGAAAGCTGCAACTTTTGGTGGTGGAATCAAGTCAATCTGACAGACAGTTTGCAAGATATCGACTGCCCTAGTTTGAAGGAAGCTACTGAAACTAAAGCTGCAACTGCAAAAGTGAAGTTTGACCTATGTGGACTAGAAGATCTCATCATCTGAACTGCGCTATAGGTTCATCTGAACCTCCTTTGAACACCGCAACTTTTGGTGGTGGAATCAAATCAATCCAACGAACGTTTTGCAAGATATCGACTGCCCTAGTTTGAAGGAAGCTACTGAAACTGAAGCTGCAACTGCAGAAGTGAAGTTTGACCTGCGTGGACTAGAAGATCTCCTCATCTGAAATACGCTGTAGGTTCATCTGAACCTCCTCTGAAAGCCACAACGTTTGGTGGTGGAATCAAGCCGATCCGACAGTCGGTTGGTGAGATATCGTCTGCCCTAGTTTGATGATGAAGCTGCTAATGTAGATGCTGCTGATCTGGGGTTTGCTACTGCTGATATAAATCAGATTTATTGTAATGTTTCTCTCTGCTGAATTATTGAAGATAAAAGAAGATTTGATCAAATGGTTTCCCCACACATTGTGGGGTTTGTCCTTGGCTAGCCGCCACATCTTGTGTCTCTTGTCTTGGTTTGTTTTCTGTCGATCGTTTAATGTTCTATCTACACTTTACTTTATGTACAAGTGATTGCTAATCTGTGGAATATAATAAGAAAAAGAAGTAAACTGTTATAAGCATAGAACATACCATAGCTTAACATAAACTAAAAATAGAATGAGACAATCACACAAGAGACGCCATTATTTTTGGATAATCATCCCCAGAAAAACTCAATTCGGGAAAACTGGTGCAACATATAGAGGGTTTGTATTATTAAGCAGATTTATGAATGCAATTAGGGTGCCAAATCTGTCTCACCCACCAGAGAATAAACCTGGCTGAAGTATCTCTATCCAGAGACAAATGAACAAGCCCCACATGTGTCTGCGTTTTTTCCCAGTGTTGGGCAACGATGACTGCTCCAAGCTCTGCGTTGGAACTGCGTCACCTCCTCTAGGAGTTGTGTCACAAGAACGCTGCGTCAGAGCTCTCCCTTTGCGTTACTGCGTCAGAGCTCTCCCTATGCGTTACTACGTCAGAGCTCTCCATGTTATTCTCTGCCTCTCTGCTATG
This sequence comes from Pinus taeda, assembly GCA_000404065.3. Classification (NCBI taxonomy): domain Eukaryota; kingdom Viridiplantae; phylum Streptophyta; class Pinopsida; order Pinales; family Pinaceae; genus Pinus; species Pinus taeda. The sequence goes on along the minus strand of APFE030554651.1, from coordinate 21,201 downwards.
TATTCTCGACCTTGGACTGAAGTCCCTCTATCGAATTGCCCCTCACTGCAATAGAACACTTGTTCGATTTTCTCAGCAAACCTCACCCCAGAAAAATCAAACAGACTGATCTCTCAGGTGTATCTCCAACTGACCCTCAAGCCTCCTCTTATACTTTCCATGTTGATGAATCAACGGCCAATATTAAGTCCCTAATTGATGGCTAAGATTAAAATAGACTTGATCCTCGTGATATAGAAGTTTCTCACCCATATTCTTATTAATACCCATTAATATTTTTATTTTCCTAAGTTTAGACTTAGGAACCCATTAAAAAAATTAATTATTTTAACAACTCCTCATACGGGTGTAATCTCTCCAAACGATTTTTGGGTTCTGGAGATCTCATGTATTCTATTCCTTCCACAAAATTTCGAAGCTAGGGCACATCCGATGCTACCCAAAATCAACAGGAAGAAGATGATAGATTTGATTCTCATAGAGAATGAATTTATTGAATATGTTAAGGGTTCAATCTCCAAACCATTTCAGGAGTAAACACTATTGAAGTATATGAAAGGGGAAATAAGGGCTCAAAAAATCCGCATAGAATCAATCAAGGATTCACTAATCCCTTATGTAGCAAAGATGGAGACATCGAAAGAAATCTGTGAAAAGTTGGTAGAATTATTTTCTGTAAGCATTACTGGAAAAGTCATATCATTGAGAACTGAATTATACAAAATGAAGGTATCAAAGGAAGAAGGGATAACCTCATACCTTGTGAGGGTGTCACAAATAAGAGATCAACTACAAAAACTAGGAGAAATAATCTCTGATAAAGACATGACCACCGTTGTGCTCAATGCACTACTTGATGAATGGGGCAACTTTGTATCAAGTATCTATGGAAAGAAAGAAGCCACTTCATTCAATTAACTTTGGTCATTATGTAATATTGAAGAAACTAAGTTGAAGGTAAAGAGCGATGTTGGATAAAATAAGTAAGTTCAAGCATATGTTGCCATGGCTAGGCGAAAAGGAAAGTTTGATTCTCGAAAAAAGAAGAAGATCGATATGTCAAAGATACAATGTTATGAGTGTAATATGTTGATAAATCTAGGGCATTAGTATTAGATGATTTCTCTTCTTTGGTGATTGCTTGTGAATGTTTTTTACATGAATAGGCTAAGCTCTTCTTTACATTAGATTCTTAGTGTTCTTCTTCATCAAATAGTGACCAATGCAAGAACATAAATAGACAAGAGACACAACATGTCGGCTATGAGCCAGGGCCAAAACCTCTCACCCTTTGAGAGGAAAACCAACACAAATTCTTCTTATAGAGATTCCAATTGACGAATACCAAGACCAAGACCCCTGACCTATTAGCCACTTCATGATCAAGACACGAGTCGTCTTCTGCCTTTACCTTCTAGAATCCTCTTCCATTGCTGAGACTACATCACTAGAGACCTCATTGTGATAACAATAAGAGAGCTTTGAAATCCATAATTGTAATATCATTAAGGACCTTATCACTGTACTGTAATCATGTCCGAATTGCAGCATCATTGAGACTGTGACTTGAGTGAGGTTAGCACTAGATCCTTCTTACTGTGGTTGTACCAAGGATTCTTTTTCTAAACAAAGCTTGATATGAAAAAATAGTCTTCTTATGAACAATGGACTCTCCTCAACACCAAGATAGTGTCACTGCATTCCCCTTGTCTTTTGAAATTACAGTGAGAGGCCACCGAAATTCTAATTGTAGTTTCTCCTTTTTATTCGATGTTACTGTGATCTCTAGATAAGAGGGATCTGAATTCCCTTATAGAGCTGTAGTGCGCATCCTTGTAGCCCTCACTGAAATAGAGGTAGCCCAAGTCTCTTTTCCCTCTTCCGAAGTTTAGAGAAACCCGAAGTTTGTTCTCTGTCTTTATGCAAGGAGCCTAGCCTCCTTTATATAGTGATTCGACCATATATTAAGCCAACTTGATCCTCTAAATAGGTGTGACATTAGGGTGAGTTGACATAAGTTATTTTCTTCATATTGCATGTTGACATCAAGTCAAGAGGATCACACTTGTCTTTTGGAGGGCTTTCTAGACACTAGATTAACTCATACATTTTACATACACTCAAAAAGAGCTTTTCATATATGACATTAATTCTTTGACCTTAATGACAAATCCTAAGGCTCTCAATGGGAGCCATATAAAATAAAATCACTTCCTCATGAAACCCATGAAGCAAGGTTTACTAAAATAATTTTATTCACAATTACATGTCATTATGAAGATCGAACCTAGTTACACTTTTCAACACTCCCTCTTAACTAGGGAGGTATTCATAATGGTACTTGCTCATTCTCAATCTGAGGAATTTCTCATAAGAACAACCCGGGATTGTAACTCATTTGTATAACATCATATCAACTAGCATTGTTATATAGCAAGGCCTTGACTAACAACTCTATCTCTCCACAAGATCAGAGCACAATGTCAACGAGACCAATGCTTTATAGACATACTCATCATTGTTTCTCTAGGAACATACCCCACCCAGGTTCACTTAGGATATACTTGTTAAAATTTATAAGTATTACACGTTAGAAATTTTATTTGTATTCTTTGGTTTATTTCACCTATTTGTTTAATTACTAACAATTTATTTAACCATGTAAATATTGAAATAAACATGATACAGTCTCAATCATCTACAGATCAACAACTGAAAGAAATGAACAAACACATAAGGGACATCGTTATTTTTGGACAATCTTCCCTGTAAAAACCCAACTTAGGAAAACCGGTGCAACAACTCTGAGGGTTTTATTATTAAGCAGCTTTTTCTTGAGTACAATGGGTGCCAAACTAGATCACCTGACATACATAAAGAATCTGGCAGTAATACCTCTCTTCGGAAGCAGATATTCTAAAAGTCTTATCCACGAAACCCTCTCTAGCCCACTATGAAGCACTGCTTTAGCCCTCCTGGCCTTTGCGTCAACCCTCTGAGGCTCTGCACAACCTCTCTAAACCTTTGTGTCACTTTTGCAGCCTCTACATGGGTCACGCAGGCCCTTCAAGCCTCTGTGCAGTCACTGTTGGCCTTTGCGTGGCTCCCTCTGGCTCCGCGTCTGCCTCTCTGCCTCTATGTTGGTCTTCCGACACTATCTCTACCTCTCTGCCACGTACTCACTGCCCCTTGCTGCAACTCTGGTCACTGGTTCGATTTCTCTTAGCAAACCCCACTCTAGAGAAGCGAACTGACTGATCACTCTGGTGTATTTCCAACTAACCCTTAAGCCTCCTCTTATACTTTTTCTGTTGAATCTTCAACGACCAAGATTACATTTCTAATCAATGACTAAGATTAGATTTGGCTTGATCCATGTCATTTAGAACCTTTTAACCCGATTTTATATTAATATCCATTAATATGTTTATTTTCCTAAGTTTAGACTTAGGAACCTATGAAAAATATTAATTATTTTAATATCTCCTTCACCGGGCAGAATTTCCCCAAACCATTTCTGGGTCTTGGAGATTTCATGTGCTTTAGTGTCTCCACCAATTTTCCTGGCTAGATCACATCCGATGCTACTCCAAATCAACACTCCCTCTTAGCGAAGGATGTGTTCTAGTAATGCTCCACCATTGAACATCACTTTGATCATACAACACCAGTACATAAGCTGATGCTTGGCCTTCCTGCCCAACATCCTCTGCACTACTGCATCTTGTATTGATGCCCATGGCTCTACCACTGTCACCGCTACATCTGTACGACAACTCCTCTGCATTTGTGCTGCTGCTGGTCCTTCCTCCCAACGCTGCATCTGCACTGCAGCCCTCTCTCCTCATGTTGCATCGTGTTGCCCATAGCACTACCACTACTACTGCTACACTACAATTCAGTTACTGAGACGGTGGTAACTGATCTACCCAACTATTGACATCCTTGTCAAGCTAGAAACCCTCCTGATGTTGAAGCTCCCTCTGCCGCTATCTTATGCTCCCTTTGCTATCTCTGCGCTGCTGCAACATCTTTGTGCCTCTTGCACTACTGCAAACCCCTTTGTGCTTTCCTGCACTACTGCAATGTCCGTTGTGCCTCTCGCACTGCTACAATCCCACCTGTGCTGCTACAGATCCCTGCACTCTAGCACTTTGTTGCTTCATCCGCATCTGCATCTACTGACATCTACCATCTTGCTATTGTCTCTTGAGACTCCCGTAGCTAGATCTGATCCAAGGGTTTGGGTAACTCAAGGATCTTGCCCCTCATCACATGTAGTCTTCTTGACTACAACTTGATGTCTCCACACCTCTTCTCTAGAGGTACATGAGCGCTTATGGCACAATCGTCATCATCCTTTACCTCCTTCTCTGCCTTCACTGGTGCTGCCTTGGAGTCAAACGACTCTCCCTTATTCTTCTTCCTGTGACACTAGTTTGCATAATGGCCTAGCTCCCCACAGTTGAAGCACTTAATCTTGGAGAGGTCCTTTTTCTTCCTCTTCCCTTGCTGCCCTATAGATGCGAGAGTTGCATCCTCTTCCTCCTCTTTCTTGACTCGAGCTCCTTTGCTGCTACTTCCTGTCTTGGTCAGTCGTCTGATCTCTTCTTGGCGAAGCGCTGCCCACAATTCTTCCCATCCTGGAAGATTCGCTCTGCCCAAAATTCTTTGGACGAATGTCTCCCACTCCTCGGAGACTGTGTTCAGGGCAGTACTCGCCATTAATTCTTGATCCTGCGTGGCCCCTATGGAAGTCAGTGTGTCCCGGATCTCCTACAACCTACTGAGGAAGTGATCTATTTGCTCCCCCTTCTGTATCTGGTACGACTGCAACTGATACAATGTCTTCAAGGTATCCCACATTTCCTTTTTCATTATGTTGGACTACATGATCCTTGACCCCATCAATTATTATGCATTTCACCATGGCCATCGCATCCCATACCTTTTGTTATCAGCTGGGTTGACTGGGATAGCCACGGTTCTCAAAGCAAAGGCCTTGATGCGATGTCTATCCAGAATGGACAGGATCCTGGCCTTCAGATGACAAAGTTGGACGCTCCATCTAGCCTGTCTTGATCCTTCAGTTCGTTCATGACCATCTCTCTACTCTTCTTTTCGACTACTTTGAGCCTCTACTTCCCTCCTGGAATTTCTCTGCTAGACTCCCTCTGAGTCTCGATTTCCTTCCTGGAAATCCTCCTGCTAACAGTCGAATCGCACCTCTCCGATCTCCTATGCTCCTGCAATACTGATCTGGATTTCTTGGCTAGAAATCTGCCTAGGTAGCGACTCCCTCTACCTTGGTTTTGTCTCGTTAGGTACTGTTTTTCCTCGACAACAACAACACCCCACCAACTTCACTCTCTGCAGTTTTCCCATAGCTTCCTATGCCCTAACAACTGAAGAACTGAGCCTCTAGGCTCTGCACAATCCCGGCAAGGTTGATTTTCTCCCCTGGCCAACTGCGTCAACCCTCCTGGTCTCTTTGTGGTTCTTCGTGAGCCTCTTCTGCCTTCCTCTGCCTCTGCGCTGGCCTCTCTCTGGTTCAAACTGATGATGCAGGCCCTCTGCGTCAACCCTTCTCTGCTGCTTTCTTCCTAGGAACAACTTCTGTCACTTGGGAGAGTTGTTTCTGCTGCAAATTCTTTGATTCAGCTGGTGCCTTCAGCTCTCCTGTGATCTGCAATGCTCCGATACCATGTTGAAATTTCTAAGTATTACCCGTTAGAAATTTTATTTGTATTCTGTGGTTTATTTCACCTACTTGTTTAATTACTAACAAGTTATTTAACCATACAAAAACTGAAATAAACACAATTCAATCTCAACCATCTACAAATCAACGACTAAAAGAAATTAAAAAAAACACAAGGGACACTGTTATTTTTGGACAATCATCCCTGGAAGAACCCAACTTGGGAAAACCGGTGCAACAGTTCTAAGGGTTTTATTATTAAGCAGTTTTTTCTTCAGTACATTGGGTGCCAAACTCGCTCACTCGACAGAGAAAAAAAATTGGCAGTAATACCTCTCTTCAAAAGCAGATATTTTGAAAGTCTGCTCCACGAAACCCTCTCCAGCCCACTCTAAAGCACTACGTCAACCCTCCTAGCCTCTGCATTAGCCTAAAACCCTGTACGTCAGCCCTCTTAGGCTCTGCGCGGCCTCTCTGGACCTCTGCGTCACTTCTACAGCCTCTGCGTGGGTCACACAGGCCCTTTTGGCCTCTGTGCAGTCACTGTTGGCCTTTGCGTGGCTCCCTCTGGCTTCGTGTCTGCCTCTATGCTGGTCTTCCGACACTATCTCTGCCTCTCTGCCTCGTACTCAATGCCCCTCGCTACAACTCTAGTAACTGGTTAGATTTCTCTTAGCAAACCCCGCTCTAGAAAATCGAACTGACTGATCACTCTGGTGTATCTCCAACTGACCCTCAAGCCTCCTCTTATGCTTTTTCTGTTGAGTTTTCAACGACCGAGATTACATCTCTAATCAACGGCTATGATTAGACTAACAAGAGACACAAGATGTGGCGGCTAGACAGGGACAAACCCCACAATGTGTGGGGAAACCCTTTGATCAAATTTTCTTTTATCTTCAATAATTTAGCAGAGAGAAATAGTACAATAAATCTGATCTATGTCAGTAGTAGCAAACCCTAGATCAGCAGCATCAGCATTAGCGGCTTCATCATCAAACTAGGGCAAGACGATACCTCACAAACTGACCGTCGGATCGACTTGATTCCACCACCAAAAGTTGCGGCTTTTAGAGGTGGTTTAGATGAACCTACAACGTAGTTTAGATGAGGAGATCTTCTAGTCCACACAGGTCAAACTTTACTTCTGCAGTTGCAGCTTCAGTTTTGACAGCTTCTGGCTTCAAACTAGGGCAGTCGATATCTTGCAAACCGTCCATCAGATTGACTTGATTCCACCACCAAAAGTTGCAGCTTTCAGAGGAGGTTCAGATGAACCTACAACACAATTTATATGAGGAGATATTCTAGTCCACATAGGTCAAACTTTTCTTCTGCAGTTGCAGCTTTACTTTCGACAGCTTCCAGCTTCACATGTGTGAGGAAGAGACCCTTTTCTGTGCAGTAGAGAAGAGACTTTTTCCTGCGCAGTAAAGAGAGAGAGATGTGATGAGATGAGTGAGTCCAAATGAGGAAAAGTGCTCCTATATTTATACACAACGTTGGTGTTCGAATAGATGCGACTGTTGGGCTTCTGAGCCTACATGAGTTGTAGGTCGGCTTGATAATAATTCCATAATCCAAATAAATTCATATCTCCATGATACTTATCGGAATCAGATGATCTTTATGTCAATCCTACACCTCTCGATGAGAGGAATCTAATGAACATATTATCAGCCATGAATAAGATGACCCACATGAAGTTTTTCCCTAGTTGCCAATTTTAACACTCCCTCTTAACTAGGGAGAACTTCATCTGCAATCTGTCTATCGGTCGTTACTATTCATCCATTAAATGCACTGCCCTGTATAGCCTGACCCTTGCCCTGCTCTGCTCTATTCTGCTTGTTCTGCTTTGTCTTGTTTTGCCCTGTACTAATCTGTACGACTCTCTTCTGTTATGCGCTGCTTTGCTTTGTTCTATTTTGCTCTGCTTTTGTCTGAATTATGAAGAAGAAGAAATGATCGAGGATGTATCATACTAACTCAAAGTCAGTCTCAGAGTATATATCACTGGTCCCAGACCAGTCTCAACCAACCCGAAGTCAGCATCATAGTGAGTACAACTCCACTAGTCTCAGACCAGTATCATCCTCCACTGACTCAAAGTCAGTCTCAGAGTGCGTACCACTGGTCCCAGACCAGTGTCAACCGACCCGAAGTCAACTTCATAGTAAGTACCACTCCTACCACTGGTCGCAGACCAGTATCACAGTCTCAGAGAGTGTACCACTGGTCCCAGACCAATCTCAACTGACCCGAAGTTAGCGTCATAGTATGTACCACTCTCACTGGTCCCAGACCAGTACTGCACTGACACGAAGTCAATCTTAGAGTATGTACCACTGGTCCCAGACCAGTCTCAACCAACCTTAAGTCAGTGTCATAGTATGGTACAACTCCTACCACTAGTCGCAGACTAGTACCATTGATCCCAGATCAATGGAGGTCATCCTAGCGCAGGGAGTACGGTAGATACAACGATGCGTCCATCGGTACTACTATGGTCCCTAACTTCATTTCCCTGCTCATTGATCAGATGAGAGGTACTTCCCATGAGTCCCAGACTGCATGGGTAGGATGCCTCGACAGGAGAACTAATCAATCCTTTCCTCGCAGGAGAACACATCAATCCAGCTACAATCGTCATGGAGAACACATCAATCCAGGCAGCCATGGAGAACACATCAATCCAAGCCTCACAGGGGAACACATAAATCCTGCTACAGTCGCCATGGAGAACACATCAATCCGGGCCTCGCAAGAGAACACATCAATCCTGCTACAATCGCCATGGAGAACACATCAATCCTGCTACAATCGCCATGGAGAACAAATCAATCAGGCCTCACAGAAGAACACATCAATCCTGCTACACAAGAGAGCGAATCATCCTGTTCCACAAGAAAGTGAATCATCTTGTCCCACAAGAGAGCGAATCATCTTGTTCCAGTGCGCACCACCAGGGGAGGGTGAGTCACCCTATGGTCGTATGTTGCTTCAGTAAGAACCGCAATCCCTTAGAGCTCCCAGAGCTCAATGTATGCAACATGCAGGACCCTTGTACAAGGGTTTCTCGATGACTCCAAGTCGTTTGGGAAAAATCATAGATTAGATCTTTCCTCGGGGCTTTGACAAGGTGTATCAACCTATACATCGTCTTAATGCGATGGAGCCTCCTTGCTCATCGACTTACCATATCCCAGATGATGTCTATCTGTTGGAACAATCGACAAATACAGGGTTCGTCAATAATCAAATCCCACCTCTGGTTGTTACAGAGAATTGTAGTGGTATGTGTTCAAACAGCTCACTGAAGAGCTTCCCCAACCAGACAGCTTCATACGAGATCATACTCATAGATATGTATCTGGTCTCAGTGGTGCTTATGGCAACTGACTTCTGCTTCCTGCCCATCCATTATATCGAAGCAGAATCCAAAGAGAAACAACACTAAAAGTGCTCCAGTGATCCTCCGCACTACCTGCCTAATCAACATTTGAATAATCATGCAGTTTCATATTTCCGACAGTGTATCTCAATCCATGAGAGATTGTGTCTTGAAGACATCTCAGAAGATTCTTGCACAATCTAGTGAGGCTCAACCAAATATGAGCTCACAATGCTAACTGCAAAACATATGTTCGGACGGAGGTTCACCAAGAACATCAACGCGAATGAGTTTTTGAAACTTAGAGGCATTTGTGAATGAGAGGGCATGCACCTGTTAGAAAGAGGTCATCCACATACAACACCAGTATGAGAGGCTTGTCATCTTCAACCTTAAGGTAAAGGTTAGGATCAACTTCACTCCTAGTGAATCCCAGCTTCAACAAGTAGCTGTCGATCCTCTCATACCATGCTCAGGGTACTTGCTTCAGCCCATAGAGAGCCTTCTTTAACCTGCATACATGAGATTTTCAATCATAACTCTCAAATCCTTTGGTTTGCTCCACATAGACCTCTTCTTTGATCGAACCACGCAAGAACACGGTTTTGACATCCATCTGATGTAGGTTCCATCCTTGTGAAGCCACAAGGGCTATGATCAAGCAGATGGTCGTATATTTGGCAACGGGTGCAAATATCACATCATAGTCTATACCTTCCTTCTGGGAGAAACCACGAGAAATAGAACGAGCCTTATACTATTCCGTACTTCCATCTGCTGCATCTTTTTCTTGTAAAGCCATTTTGAAGTAACAATTGTCTTGTCCTGGGGTCTAGGAACAACTTCCCAGACATCATTCTCCATAATAGACTCATATTCTTTGGTCATAGCATCCTTCCATACTTGATGCTTGACAACATCTGAGAATGATGAAGGCTCATTTTGTATGATCATGCTCATGATGTTCTGGTATCCCTGATACCTATTAGGTTTCTTACTTTCGCAGAAGGTTCCTCGAAGTGTAGCGTGTCCTTCAGCATCATCAAGTATCCCCCAAAGCCATGAAGGCCTCCTCCTAGAAGAGGAAGGCTCAGGTGGATAAATAGGATCCATGGGTTCCTCCACATCAGACATTGTTACATCATCTGCCCATAGAGACAGCTTCCATAATCGTACGGTTCTTCCTTTCCGCCACACCATTCTGCTCAGGAGTATGTGGTGTAGTAGTCTCCCTCTTAATGTGAGCCTCAGATATGCCTGAGTGAACCAACTGTAATATATCAAAGGTCTTGCTTTGGCTTGAGGGGAATGGTCCCCTTTTGAGCTTTCCTTTGGCACATCATGGACATACACCTTCTTTCTCTACTCGGAATTCGGGCATCCCTATCACCATTTGTCTTACACCGAGTAGAGCTTTATAATGAAGGGGGGGCAAACCTCTAATGCCAAAGTTTGGACTGAAGAGATGTGTCATAAGACATGACACCTAGCGGACTTCCATCGACTTGATATAATGAATAAACACGAAACCCAAAAGTAAAGTCATCTTTAACATTATTTCTCCATATACGTACCTTGCCATTGTTGAAGGTTACCTTGTATCCTCTGTCTTCCCTTGCCGAGATGGACACCGGGTTCTTTTTGAGTTCAGGTGCATTTAATACATCCTGGAATTTCTAGCCTTCTTGAATGGTTGTCCTCTTCCTTGATTCCCAATTCTCCTCTTACCTTTGCTATTGAATTTTTTCATTCCTTTGATCGCCATCAGAGGGATTTTGATCATCGTCCCAGTGTAAGTCCTTTTTATCAAGGCACTCCCTTGCATAGTGACCTACTTTATCACGGATGTAACTTCGTCCTTTTCTTCCACCCTTAGGTCCAACCTTTCCTTTTGATTTAGTCCCGGAATTATTTCTTTTCTTAACATGAGAAGAAAAGGCAGCAAGAGGAACTTTAAGCATGGGCATTTCTTGCTCTTCTACCCTTGTTTCTTCTTGAATGCATCTAGCCATTAATTCCTCGAAACCAGGTATTATATTATTGTTCAAAAGAGTAGTCCAGAACACATACCATTCGGATGGTAATCTTCCAAGATTCGTGAGTGCCATTTCTCTGTTAGTAATAGTCTCCCCAATAGATAGGAGATCGCTTTTGATCTCGGTGATTCTTAAGTAGTATGCTTGCATACTCTCATCTTTACCCTTCTTGATTTCCCTCAGCTTATTTCTAAGAAACAAAACTTGATTTACATCATTAAATTTAAATATACTCACTAGTCTATCGTAGATTTCCTTGGAGGTGTCCAGTTCAGAGATGTAGGCCACCAAGTTCTTGTAGATAGAGTCCTGGATGATCTTCTTTGTTTTGACTTCTTCGTTTTTCCATTTGTTCCTGGCTGCAGGAGGTGCATTTGATGGAGGCTCAACAATATTGCCTCTCACATGATCCAACACTCCTTGATCCTCAAGGGTTAGATCGATAGACATCTTCCATCCGTGATAATCAACTTTCTCACGGAACTTGTCTTCGGCAGGAAAGAGTGTTGAGGACCCCATCGTTCTTTTAGGATAGCCTTGCCAATCTTCTCTTCGATGATTGCTTTTGCTCTTGCTCGTGCTTTGTCTTCACCTCAGCTCTGATACCATGTTAGGTTATGGTATGTTCTATGTTTATAACAATTTACTTCTTTTTCTTATTACATTCCATAGATTAGCAATCACATGTACATAAAGTAAGTGCAGATAGAACATTAAATGATTGACAGGAAACAAGCCAAGACAAAAGACACAAGATGTGGCAGCTAGCCAGGGACAAACCCCACAATGTGTGGGGAAACCCTTTGATCAAATCTTCTTTTATCTTCAATTATTCAGCAGAGAGAAATAGTACAATAAATCTGATTTATATCAGCAGTAGCAAACCCTAGATCAACAACATCAACATTAACGGCTTTATCATCAAACTAGGGCATACAATATCTCACAAACTGACCGTCGGATCAGTTTGATTCCACCACCAAAAGTTGTAGCTTCTAGAGGAGGTTCAGATGAACCTACAACGCAGTTCATATGAGGAGATATTCTAGTCCACGCAGGTCAAACTTTACTTCTGCAGTTGCAGCTTCAGTTTCGGCAGCTTCCGGCTTCAAACTAGGGAAGTCGATATCTTGCAAACCATCTGTCGGATTGACTTGATTCCACCACCAAAAGTTGCAGCTTTTAGAGGAGGTTCAGATGAAACTACAACGCAGTTAATATGAGGAGATATTTTAGTCCATGCAGGTCAAAATTTACTTCTGTAGTTGCAGCTTCAGTTTCGGCAGCTTCCGGCTTCACATGTGTGAGGGAGAGACCCTTTTCTACGCAGTAGAGAAGAGACTCTTTTCTGCATAGTAGAGAGAGATGTGATGAGATGAGTGAGTCCAAATGAGGAAAAGTCCTCCTATATCTATACACAACGTTAGTGTTTGAATAGATGCGACTGTTGGGCTTCTGAGCCTACATGAGTTGTAGGTTGGCTTGATAATAATTCCATAATCAAAATAAATTCATATCTCCATGAATACTTATCGGAATTGGATGATCTTTATATCAATCCTACACCTCTTGACGAGGGGAATCTAATGAACTTATTATCAGCCATGAATAAGATGACCCACATGAAGTTTTGCCCTAGTTTCCAAGTTTAACATACCCCAAGTCAATAATGCTCTATAAGGACTATTCTTTTCTTGGACTCCCCAGTCCCACAAATAATATCGGTCCTCCACGACTACTATTACTGTTGGATGCCCTATCTCATCCTCAAAGAGCATCGGATGGAAAATGATTACACAATCCTCCATTATGTCTTCCCACGTGAAGAACAGAATAACATGTCTACCTCTCCTTTTCAAAAAAGGAGATTTTATTCCATTAAAGGAATGTACTCATTCATATCACAAAGGAATGTACCTAAGCTTCCTGCTTAGGAATTTTCTAAGTTTCTCCAAGTGAGAAAGTTCTTCTCAGGCTCCCTCTTAACCGGGGACCTATCACAGCTCCTTATGTGGAGATCTTGAAACAACCGTCTCCTTAAAGAGCTCCTTCCTTCGATGTCATAAATTTCTTTTTCATCGGGGAGTCTTCATATTTGGGAACTTCTATATAGGGCACAGATTCACTTTATTCATGACTTAGTCATGTTTTCAACTCATCAAAAAGTGATCCATCAGATTTTCCATCCGGCTTTGCTTCATGTCATTCTGCTTTCATACCATATTTTTCGGAAGGACATTATATCCTTTTATATGGTATACTTGGAAGTCATTCACAAATCTTCCCTTTGACAGTCCTACATAAGCCCAACCAAATGTTAGTTCCAAAATAATTAATGAACACTTCAAATCAAAATTACCTTTGTGATAATCCTTCACCATGACATCTTCCTGTAAGTATTAGATCCTACGTGAAGATTGACACATTTTGTTAGGTCCATATAATATGAGTGATTTTCCCATTACTATTGCCATTGTAGCCCTTATTGTTATTATTGTGCCCCATAGAAGCCCACTATTGTTATTGTTGTGCCCTTATATTATTATTGTTATGTCAGCTTTGATTATATTGTGACCCCTTAGACTCCTATATATAGAAATGAGGTTTTGTTATTTGTATCATCCAAGAATTGTTCATTTGTGTAATGTAAAGGAGTTTGGCCCCTCGAAAACACTAATTTTGAAGTCGTTGATCTATCTTTTCTACCTTTTTGTGAGCTGGTTTCATAACATTTGGTATCAGAGCTTTGGATTCTAGGGTTTTTTGTTCTAAAATAGGTCATCGTGGCATTTTCCCTATAACTTTTTTCTGCGACGTTTTAGAAGTTAAAAAAAAACTCATTTGAGTTGAAATCTTAATGATCCTCGGGTCTAAATTTCAGATCTTGTCTCGCTATATTTTCGGAGATATGATCCAAGGAAGTTAGGGTTTTTGCAGACTCCCGAATTACATCCCAAACAGGTGACCTTGGGAAAATCGTCATAACTTTTTCTCTGAGTATCACATTGAAATTTCATAAGAAATTATAGAAAGAGGACGGACTGTAGTTTTCTGTGCATTGTTTTCGGGTCCAAAAGCTGAAACAATGACACGTAGAACTTCGTACAAGTTCTCTTTATCGAAAAAAGTGTATAATCGGGTCATTTTGGATGATTGGGCATAACGCTTTCTTGGAGAATCCAATTTTGATCAAACTGGTGGCATTGGAAATAGGACTCAGAGGGCTACCACGTTTCGCAATTTCAGATCTTGGAGATCCAAAATTTCAGAGATACATCAGATTCAATGTCGAGCTCCTACAAAGTGAAAAAAATGTGTGGAGTTTTTTTAAATTTTGCATAAGTTTGGTTTGAAAAACTAGTTTGAAGGAATTCAAAGGGCATAGTGAAGCATAGTTATCATTAATTGATGCCCCAAAGAAAGAAAATGCAAAAGCCTAGTAAGCAACCTCAACGTTCTAGCATGAATCATGAAGAAGATAAAGAAATGCAACATGATATATATGAAAATTACAAGACCAAGTGCAACAAATTTCACTCTCACAAAAAGTAACAGAAGCTAAGATGGATGGCTTAAAGAAAGGCGTGGAAGCTAAGATGGATGGTTTAAATAAAGACGTGGAAGCTAAGATGGATGGTATGAAAGACAACATTGGAGATTGGAAGAAGGACATGGAAGGTTGGAAGGAAGGTTTGAAAAATTTGCTAATTGAAAGGCTTCTTAATGGCGAAAATGTAGTAGAGAGAACTCAGAATGAGAACAAAATAAATGTTAATCATGATTCCAAGAATGACAACATTAAAGACTTGAAAAAAGACGTGGAAGGTTTGACAAAGTTGTTAGAAGAAAGGCTTCCTAATGGTGAAAAGGTAGTAGAGAAAACTCATGACAAGAAAAAAAAAATGTTAATCATGATTTCATAGACTCTAATGGTGGATTGAAGACCCACCATGTTCCAAAGATCAATATGAGGAAGTTTGATGGCAATGATCTTGTAACATGGATACTACAGATGGAGCAATATTTCAATCTCCATAATGTGCAAAAGACACAAAAGGTATGCATTGCAACTTTATATTTGGAACCAAATCAGTTTGTATGGTATCGATGGCTTTTCTCTCGTAAACAAATTGTCGCATGAGCAATTTTTACGGAAGAAATGATAGCACATTATGAGGATACAAAAAGCAACACTTTTTTTAGTCAATTGATAAATCTCAAACAAAAGAGTTCAATGATGGAGCACATTGAAGACTTTCAAAAAGTTGAATATAAGGGTAAAAGATATTCCAGAAGAACATAGGTTTGATGTATTCATAGGGACTTTAAAGGATAACATCCAACATGAGGTTCGCCTTTGGGAACCTGATTCATTGGAGAAGGCATTCAGGTTCGCAAGAAAAATGGAAAGAAATATTATGGCAACAAGGAAGCCTACCACTCACAATTATAAAAATGGAAGTGTTATTTCCCCTAGCCTTCCACAACCTACAAGGTTGACACCACAACTATTGGAAGAAAAGAGCAAAAAGACTTTGTTATAGTTGTAATAGCAAATACACCAAAGGTCATAAGTGTGCTGAGAAGAAATGATTTTACATAGATTGTGAAGAGGAGGAAGAAAAGGAACAAGAAATGTCAAAAGAAGAGGATATACACTAGGAACAAACTCTAGAGAAAGAAGAAATGAATCTAACCATATCTTGTAATGCATTGGCCCGAATTACCACTCCTCAAACTATGAAGATAGGAGGACATATCAAGAAGAAAAAGGTAATAGTGTTGATTAATTTGGGAAGTACCCATAATTTTATTCATTGTAAGGTAGCTAAGGAATTGAATTGCTTCCTATATCCAGCACCATAGTGTCAAGTGATGGTTGCAAGTGGAGGAACCATAAATTTCTCTAGAAAGTTCCATAATATCAAGATATCTATGGAAGAATATGTATTGAATAGCCCAATGCTTTCCATTCCAATGGGTGGTGCTGATGTTGTACTAGAAGTCCAATGGCTATAATCCTTGGGTACAATAGCTTTTAATTTTCAATAACGTTTTATGAATTTTTTTTCAAAAGGAAAGGAAGTTGAATTAAGGGGTATCACAGGGAAACTGAAAAAGATAATCAATGCTAACGGAATGACAAAGCTTCTAAAGAAAGAACAACGAGGTGTAATTGCACAATTATGTTCGCTAGAGGTTCCCACATTGAAATCATCTATTTTTCAGATCTCCAAAAAGTCTTGGACAATCATTCCAAGGTATTTGAGACTCCCAAATGCCTCCCACCTATTCGTGATCATGATCATGCTATTCATTTGATTCCAGGAAGTGTTCCTCCAAACATCAAGTCGTACAGATATCCCTATGCCCAAAAGAGTGAAATTGAACGTATGGTTTGCAGAAATGCTAGAGGCTGGTATAATTCAACCTAGTCAAAGTTCTTTCTCTGCTCCAGTAGTATTGATGCACAAGAAGTATGGGTCATGGTGCCTGTGTCCAGATTATAGGGAGCTCAACAAGCTCATTATTAAAGATAAATTTCCCATTCCTGTGATTGATGAATTATTGGATGAATTGCATGGATCAATTTACTTCACCAAGTTGGATCTTCATTCAGGATATCATCAAATCAGAATGAAGATTGAAGACATTCCGAAAACAACATTTAGAACTCATGAGGGTCATTATGAATTTTTGGTCATGCCTTTTGGCCTTACTAATGCACCTTCTACATTTCAGGGTTTGATGAATTCCATTTTCAAACCCTTCTTTGAAAAATTTGTGTTAGTATTTTTTGATGATATATTAATCTACAACAAGTCTTGGAAGGATCATGTTCAACAGGTTGACAGGGTGCTCAAACTATTGGAGGAGAAACAATTATATGCAAAAAGATACAAATGTTTCTTTGGAGTACAAGAGGTGGAATATTTGGGTCATATTGTATTTCATGAAGGTGTTAAGGTAGACCCTAACAAAATTAATGCCATTAAGGAATGGAAAATCCCCACATCCATAAAGCATCTGCGAAGATTTCTCAGGTTGATAGGGTATTATCGCAAGTTTGTTAAGATTTATGGAATAATAGTAGCACTTTTAACAACATTATTGAAAAAAGATGCATTTTCATGGACTTCAGAAGCAACGATGGCCTTTGAACATCTTAAAGTGGAAATGTGCCAAGCACCGGTCTTAGCTACCCCAGACTTCACAAAAACCTTTATTATGGAATGTGATGCCTCGGGAAATGGAATTGGTGATGTTTTAATGAAAAAAGAAAGATCCATTGCTTTCGAAAGTTGTCCAATCAAAGGAAAGTATTTACACAAAGCTATTTATGAGAAGGAAATGTTGGCAATAATACACGAACTTAAGAAATGGTGACGCTACCTAATGGGAAGTCACTTCAAGGTAAAAACGGATCATGATAGTGTTAAATACTTTTTAGAACAAAGATTATCTTTAGAAGAGCAGCAAAAATGGGTCACAAAGATGTTGGGTTATGACTTTGAAATCATTTAGAAAAGAGGGAAGCAAAATTTTGTGGAAGATGTACTCTCAAGAAAGGACAAGGATGTGGAAGCATTGTTTTGCACCATTTCTATTGTCCAACTAGATTGATAAATGAAGCAAGGGATGAATGGAAGAATGACGAAGATGTTGGCATTATGATACATATGTTGTACTTGATGGCAACCCACTCATCTCAGATGATAAATTATAGTGCAGCAAAGTTCACGCACTTTCATGAAGATAAAAGTTTCTTTCATGTAGAGAAAAGTTCACGTACTTTCATGCAGAGAAAATTTTCCTTCATGTAGAGAAAAGTTCACGCACTTTTATGCAGAGAAAATTTTATTTCATGTAGAGAAAAGTTCACACACTTTTATGTAGAGAAAAGTTTATTTCATGTGGAGAAAAGTTCACGCACTTTCATGCAGAGAAAGTTTATTTCATGTGGAGAAAAGTTCACGCACTTTCATGGTTGGTTCATGTTATTAGTCCGATAGTTTTTGATCCTATGGTTTTGGTCCGTGGTATTGCATCCAAAAGTGTTGATCTCACGCACTTTCATGGTTGGTTCATGGTATTAGTTCGATAGTTTTTGATCCTATGGTTTTGGTCCGTGGTATTGCATCCAAAAGTGTTGATCCCAAGTATTGGGTTCATGATATTGTGTTATTATGGGTTTGGACCATGGTATTGTGAAAGGCCTATGACTATAAAAGAGGAAGGAGATCATTTGGCAAAGCATAATCTGATTTATTGAATATTTGATAAAGTGCTAGATTTGGAATACTGTGATTGGGTTATGGTGCAGATCTGGATCTGAGCTAAAGAGGGATCTCACCGGTTGATGGAGAACAAGATCTAAGGATAGATCGGGATCAAATGGTTTGAAATGAACTATGTCTATACATTTGATTATGCTTATTCTAGATCTGTATACTGACGCTTGTAATGATCTGATCTGGGTATAACTTAATTTTGAAATCGTTGCAAGTCATGTTTGAATATTTATAGATCTGTACGTGGGTTGGCTTTGGTGTAAGCGCGTATGTATGCAGGTTTGGTTCATTGTAGTAGCGTATACAATTTGAGCTATGATATTTGAAGTTACAGGTGGTTCTGGTTGTTGATGGGTTCTGATGACAGTTTAAAGGTGTCAGTATTCTGCATATCCTATTTGGCTGATTGTGTTTAGCTTTAGTATTGATGGATGAGAACTAATATTGGATCAGGATCATATTTATGTGATCTGATGGACTAGATCTGGGTGCTAACACATATATTATCCTTGTATATGTATTGATCTAGTGTTTAGGTGATTCAGAAGATTGATTGATTATGT